>VDFB02149866.1:0-40331 GCA_007258455.2 Sequoia sempervirens
AATGATTGTTGATACAAATAATGAACAAAATGATACAACTCCTATTGTTACCCAAGTTATTCCTATGGATAACTTTGTGGCTATGATATATGTTATCCCTCGTAAGGGTTAAACCACTAAGTCTTTTGATATCACTTTTTTTGCTAAAGACATACTACAAAAGCTTCTTCATGGTCCTCTCTACATAGTTGGAAAAATCTATGATAATCCCACTAATCAGATATTAATAGATCTCTCTTTTGGTGAGAATGTGATCACAGAGGATTTTCTAGTATTACATGAACTATATCAAGATGAATATAATAAACCAACTGCATGGATCAAAACACATACTAGTTTTTCCTAGCCTACGATTGGATTTATTGTGCTACGCTTACAAATTGGACCTAAAGCTTTAGAGGTATCATTTTCAATTATTCCACAATTTGACCAATTTCATTTGCAGGTAGGCCTCCCTTTGCTTCACTCAATCAAAGTGCTCCCATCAGTTGTTCATAAGTGTTTGAAGTTTCCACATGAAAATGAGATAGTCACCATACATCATAGTGGAGTGGATTTAATCCTTTATCTTCCAAAGGTAACTTCTCATTAGATGCCTTTTGGCCTAAACCTATGGAACCGATCACCCCTTGCAAAGAATTCTTTTTTATAGGTTATGAGAAGTTTAAAGCCAAAAAGATAGATGAATTATCTCTTCGTAACTTTTCCCCATCTACTTCCACACCTCCTATCATAGATGAAACCGTGCTTTAACCTAAGTTTGACATTGAGAAAACCCTCAAACCTCCTAAACAATCACCACTTGAGATTTCCCTAAAATCATTTAAACGACCAAGGGAACATGAAACAAACCCTACTCAGCCTCCTCACCTTAAACAAGTGTATAAATCTAAAGAGAAAGTGGTTGATCCATCATCTTCAATTTCTTCTATTCTTCCCTCTTCAGATGAAAAAGAACCTATGATGACTCAATCTGCTCGTACACCTTCACAACTCTAAAATAGAATTAAACAAAATTATGGTTCTAAGGAATGTAGGCATCGTCATCATCTCCTTGCTTGTAAATCTCACATAGAATAAGATAAATAAAATCAACCCTTACCATTGAGAGAAGTAATAGATGACCACCCTCCTTCTTCTCACCTACTACAAGATAGCCCTATGCAACAATCACAATAAATTGAACCAATCCAAGAACCTCAACTTTTGATACATCCATCCTTAGAAATCACCATTCATCCTCCTATTGTCATTAATCTTGATGATGATGATGATGGTGATGATGACATGAAGATTTTTGAAATAGATGAAGTGCATAATGATTTAAATTCTTTATTTTCATCTACAATGAGCTTAAAAGATACATCCTCTCCAACAAGTGACAAACCTAGTATGACTCCTAGTTTGGTGTTTGCAATTATTCCTTTGGACAATCAACTACCCTTGCATTACACTGAACATGATTGGGAGGCAGATGACCTATTAGATGGTTGACTTGCATTTGCCTAGCTAGCCTTTTTACTTTTCTCTTTCTATTTTTATTTTCATGTATGTATTGTTTTCCCATGTATCATGCATTTGATGTTCCCTCTCCTTGTACACTTCTTCTATTCATACCTCTATTCTTCTATTCATCGTACAAATTTCATTTTTCACTTTTATTGCGTTTTCCTTTAGGGGATGATGCAAAGCATAGAGATTCCCTATGTATATTCCATGTTGACCCAAAATTTCCTTGTCTTGTTTTCTTTTTTTTTGTGTTTTCCTTTTAGGGATGACACAAGGCATTGAGACCAAAATATCTCCTTCATGTTGACCCATAATATTTTTCTTTTCTTTCACCTTTTTGTTTTTGTTTCACTTGTGTTTTCCTTTTGGGGACAATGCAAAGTGTTGAGACCATAATGTCTCTTCCATGCTGAATCAAAACAGACTTTCCTTTTCCTTTGTTTTTGATCTCTTTGTGTCATTCTTCCAGTTCTATGTTCCTTGGGGAATGATGATATTTCCGAGCTCTTTCATAAACACATTGCAACAACAAACATGCTAACCCAAAATCCATAGATCCCTTATGTGTTTGTTGTGCTTTATTTTATGGGGGGAAACTCCCTTTTCTTTTCTTTCCCTTTTTCTTGACATGACATAGCCTAACTTCAAAACATATGATTTGGCATAGGGCTTTCCAAGTTGTCTCTCATGTCTTGTTTTCTTTTTACATTTTTCTTTTCTTCTTTACTTTAAAGTAATTGCTCACAAAATGTTGTGTAGTAGTTATTTTAAAGTAGGGGGCATACATTACCATTATTTCATTTGCATTCTTGGTTCCTAGTGTAGCCTTGTCATTTATATGATGTGTTTGTCACTTTGTAGATGGCATTGGGTGTGATGTCCTTCATAATTGTGATCCATCTTAACATATTGCATTCCTCTTGGTGGCTTGATGCAATGCACTGCATCCCATAAGTTGTGAATATACTATTATTTGATTGGTTCTCTCTTGGAGACATTAGATATAATGTTCAATAAGTGACTAACGTTGCATAAATTAAACAAGATTCCTTCGAACATCATTTTACATTTTACATTTTATGTTATTACATTTTTACATGGTTGCATTTTGTATGGCCACCTTATATAACACAACATTCATGCCTATAGTTCCATCTTGTTTTTTTCATGAGTTATAAGCATACGAAGCTTCGCTTGTCTTGTGAAGCTTGAATTGATACCCATTCATTTTACTTTGTGGCACCTTGTTAAATTATCAATGGCTATAACTTTGACATGGTTGAGTGGGAATCCCACCTAGCGGCATCAATTTTCCCCATATCCACCTTTATGTTTGTGAGTGTATACCAAGTAGCGTATGTTTCTTACCTTTTTGTGCTTTCTCACCCCATGGATAGCCTAAAGTTCTGTGGCCCTAGAGTGACTATATAGTAGGGATTTCTCACCCCATGGGCTGTTGAAAAACAAGGTGAAGAAAGCTTGCAATATGAACTTAAATGTGTGAATGCAAATCTGAAATATATATATTAACCTTAGCCTTAGTGTGAAGAAAGAATGAGAGAGAGAGATAGAACAATATAACACATGCAACAATAGATTTAAGTGGAGAAACCCCGAAGGGAAAAAACTCCACCACTGAAAGAGAGGCAAGTATATTACTGATAATCTTCAATATTACATGCAGCAATAGACTTCTCTTATCATTCCCTGTAAATCCAACAGCAGCCTGTTACACTTCTAAACTGAATTCTGATAAAACTAGCTCAAGGCCCCAATTTATAGAGATTTGTGAGGATGAAAATCACCATGGTTTCACCAAAAAATAGGAAAAAATACCACCTAGAAAAACCCACGCCTCCCTCCTTGAAATGGTCAAAAAATACTAAAAATAGCCTCTTACAGATTCTCTTATAGATGTCATAAGGCATCTTTTATGCATGGGCGCCTAGGGTCTAAAAATAGCATATTCTGTCATAGGGAATCTGTCATACTGTCATAGCATCTTATGACAACTTGCATGCATGTCATAGATGCTCTTACAACACCCTATTTTTACCCACAACCTTATTTTAGATGATTTCAAGGTGGGACGCCTAGCTAATTTGTCCTTTTCCATAAGGATAAACGGTAACGGTAACACTGCATTTACATAGTCTCTTTCACCACTGGTGGTCAAACAATTTTACCTCTTATGGGTAAATGTACAAAACATTTTAGGAGAATAATAAAATAAAGGATTTACAAGGTTGATGTCACCTAAATCCTAACATTCTCCCACTTGACACCATACATTGTAAATTACACCCATAGAGATACAATTACATAGAATTAAGTACAGTGATCAAGGCCCATGGCCTTTCTGCACCAAGAGAACTTTTCCGTGGTGACTGGCTTCGTAAGAGAATCTGCAACATTATCCAAAGTGTCAATTTTTTCAATCAAGACTTGTCCATTCTCAACCATTTCTCGCACAAAGTGATACTGAACATCAACATGCTTAGTACGAGCATGATACATAGGATTTTTAGCCAAACATATGGCACTCTGACTATCACTTCTGATCCTCACTATCCTGCAATCAAAACCAATACCATTACCAAGTCTCTGTAACCAAACTGCCTCCTTAGAGGCATGTGTAGCAGCCATATACTCTACTTCAGTGGTAGACAAAGTAACTGTAGGTTGTCTTTTACTCATCCAACTCACTGCTCCTCCAAACAAAGTAAACACATAGCCACTAGTGGACCTTTGACTATCCAAGTCACCTGCCCAATCTGCATCAACAAAATCCTGTATGTCCAATGACTTATCAACATTCTCAGTACCATGATAAACCAAACAGTAATCAGAAGTGCCTTGCAAATATCTGAATACCCTTTTGACAAAATTCCAGTGTTCTTTACCAAGGTTAAACATAAACCTGCTTAGAACTCCCACTGCTTGGGCTATATCTGGTCTAGTACAAACCATTGCATACATTAAACTACCGACAGCACTAGCATAAGGAACTTTAGACATTTCATCAATATCATCATCCAATTTAGGACACGTAATGCAAAACTCAACTTAGTATAATAGGAAATGGAATATTCTTGGTTTCTGATCCTACATATTAACAACACAATAAAATAGTGTTGATATCCCTTTGCTCACGATGACTTGGTGGGCGCTTGTGGATAAGATGTCTAAATAGTTTTGCTCGAGGGAATATAGTATCAGGCATTCAGATCGCCATATGGACCATGGAGAGGTTGGGGTTTGGTTTCCTCATCGTTTTGTTCTTGTTGGTACAATGAACATATCGTCACATACGCAGACCAAATAAATGGTTATCAAATAAATAATGACAGTGGCTTGGGTGAATCCTCTTCCGTAGAACATTAGGCTGCCGACTGGTAATCGAACTGTGCCATCCTAAGGTGAAAATTTGTTTCCAAACCATATAGAGAGACCTTTTAACTTTGCAAACCAAGTGTTCTTTTCCTTTCACAACTAAAACCGTCGGGGCGCTGTTGCATATAAATTTCTTCCCTCTAGATCCCCATGCAAGAAAGTAGTTTTAACATCCATTTGTTCTATTTCTAAATCATAAGCAGTAGCAATGGATAAAATGAATCTAATAGAGGTTAACTTAGCAACAAGAGAGAATATTTCACCAAAATAAACTCCCTCTCTCTGGGAGTAGCCCTTGGCCACTAATCTGGCCTTGTACCATTCCAACTTTCTGTCTGCACCAAACTTCTTTTTATATATCCACTTACAACCAATGGCCTTTCTTCCTTTGGGAAAACTAACAAGATCCCAGGTGTCACAGTTTTTCAAAGACATCATCTCATCATGCATGGCCTGTATCCAAGACTCACATTCTTTTGAAGAGAGAGCCTCCCTGAAAGATCTAGGTTCATCATCAGTACATAACAAAGCAAATTTACAACGAAAATCAAGTGGGCTATACCTGTCAACCGGATTTCATTGTCTTGTGGATCTTCTCAAAGGTGGAGTAAGAGGTTCCTCCTCATGTTCATCCTCATTGTTTTCAACTTCTTCTGTTACAACAGATTCATCAGAACTCTCTTCTTCTTCTCCATCTTCTTGTCCATCTCTCTATTCTTCCACATGTGCATCTTCTTGATTAGTTTCAAAATGCATTGTCTTAGACTTTTCCTTTGGTTTCACATCTTCATAGTTAGCTCTAAATTCCCTGAAAATAACATCTCTATAAAATATCATCTTTTGTGTTAGTGGATTCCAAAGTTTATAACCTTTAACATTTTCACCATAACCTACAAAGATGCATTTCTGAGATTTGGGATCCAATTTAGACCGCTTCTCTTGAGGCACATGAACAAAAGCCTCACAACCAAAGACCCTTAAATGTGAAACTGAAGGCTTTTTACCCAACCACATTTCATAAGGAGTTTTATCAACAAGAGCTTTACAAGGAGATCTATTAATTAAATAACAAGCAGTACCAACAGCCTCTGCCCAAAAGCATTTTTCTAACTTAGCACTACTTAACATGCTCCTAGCTCTTTCCATTAATGTACGGTTCATTCTTTCTGCTACCCCATTTTGTTGGGGTGTGTAAGGTGTAGTCTTTTGCCTAACAATTCCTGCATGTTTGCAAAACTCATCAAATTCCTTAGAACAATATTCACCCCCATTGTCAGATCTCAATACTTTTATCTTATAATCTGTTTGCTTTTCAACCAATGCCTTAAAATCCTTAAATTTGGTGAAAACTTCAGATTTTGAATGCATAAAATAAATCCAAGTATATCTTGAGTAATCATCAATGAAGGAAACATAATAACGAGATCTACCCAAAGAATCTGTATCCACTGGACCACAAACATCCGAATGAATAAGTTCTAACAATCCATTAGCTTTATTAGTTCCTTTAGGAAATGATGACCTGTTTTGTTTACCAAACACACAATCCTCACAAAAATCATTTTTACCAACAGAATAATCAGAAATACGTCTACTAGTTTCTTATCAAGTATGGTCCTAAGACCTTTTTCACCAATGTGACCCAATCTATGGTGCCACAACATACATGCATTTTCAGCGCTAGTTACAAAAGAGGAGTTACAAAAAGTAGAGGCATGTAGCGTAAATAAATTCCCTGTCCGAGATCCTTTAGCAACCACCAAACTTCCCCTTACCATCCTGCAACCAGACTTGTCAAATGTCACATGCATCCCAGAATCATTCAACTTGGAAACTAAAATTAAACTTTTTGTAAGTCCTGGAATATGTAAAACATCATCAAGCATTTTAACCCTCCCATCACTGAAACACAACTTTACCTTTCCTTTACCAATAACCTTTTGTGAGCTATTATCACCCATGAAGACCTCTCCTCCATCGTATTATTTGTATGTAGAAAACCACTCCTTATGAGGAGTCATATGGAAGGAAGCACCTGAATCAATAAGCCAAGCATCATTACAAACTGTGTTAGCTGAAATAATCAAAGCATCAGAATCACCATTATCAAAGGACTTTTCCGTGGAGGAATCTGCATTCTTTTTCTTGTTTCTACATTCCTTCTTCACATGTCCCCATTTACCATAGTTCCAACACTTCACTCTGCTCTTTCCAGGGGTCTTAGATCGTCCTTTAGACTTATCCTTCTTCTTATCCCCTTTAGGCTCTTTCTCCTTGGGCCTACCTCGCACATGCAAGGCATCTTGGGAGCCACTGCGCATGGTCTTTCTCCTCATCTCCTCTGAAAGAAGTATGGGAATAATAGTATCCAACTTAGGTTCTGCACCACCACTTGTTATAGCAATAACTAAATTTTCCCAAGATTCTGGAAAAAAGCAAATCAATAAAATGCATTTATCCTCATCTTCTATTTTAACATCAATAGATGCAAGCTAACTTATAATCAAATTAAAAGCATTCAAATGTTCAGTAATAGATTCACCATCCTTCATCTTTAATGAATACAAACATCTTTTGAGATACAACTTGTTAGAAAAACTCTTAATTTGGTAGATTTCACCAATCTTCCTCCAAAGCTTGTATGCTGTGTCTTCTGAAGAGACATTCAGGAGGGAAAAATCTGTGAGACACAACCAAATAGTCCCTCGAGCCTTCTTGTCTAACTTATTCCAATCTTCATTTGACAAGGTTGAAGTAGATGGCTTCTTTTCAACTGAAACTGGTAACCACTGATCTCTTTCCTCAAGAAGGTCCTCCACTTTCAACTTCCACATCTCGTAACCAGTTCCATTGAACTTCTTAAAATCTAGACGAGAGGTGGAGGCCATGGTATGCAATCTTTCACAAATATGCAAAACCCACAACACAAAAGCTCCCACTGCAGCAAAAAACCTTCAACACTCTAAAAGGAAAGCATCCCTTCCTTAACAGAACCATTAACTCTTATACCAAATGTTGAAAAACAAGGTGAAGAAAGCTTGCAATATGAACTTAAATGTGTGAATGCAAATCTGCAATATATATATTAACCTTAGCCTTAGTGTGAAGAAAGAATGAGAGAGAGAGAGATAGAACAATATAACACATGCAACAACAGATTTACGTGGAGAAACCCCGAAGGGAAAAAACTCCACCACCAAAAGAGAGGCAAGTATATTATTGATAATCTTCAATATTACATGCAGCAATAGACTTCTCTTATCATTCCCTATAAATCCAGCAGCACCCTGTTACCCTTCTAAATTGAATTCTGATAACACTAGCTCAAGGCCCCAATTTATAGAGATTTGTGAGGATGAAAACCACTATGGTTTCACCAAACAATAGGCAGAAATACCACCTAGAAAAACCCACGCCTCCCTCCTTGAAATGGTCAAAAAATACTAAAAACAACCTCTTACAGTTGTCATAAGGCATCTTTTATGCATGGGCACCTAGGGTCTAAAAATAGCATATTCTGTCATAGGGAATCTGTCATACTATCATAGCATCTTATGACAACTTGCATGCATGTCATATATGCTCTTACAACACCCTATTTTGACCCACAACCTTATTTTAGAAGATTCCAAGGTGGGACACCTAGCTAATTTGTCCTCTTCCATAAGGATAAACGGTAACGGTAACACTGCATTTACATAGTCTCTTTCACCACTGTTGGTCAAACAGTTTCACCTCTTATGGGTAAATGTACAAAAAACTTTAGGAGAATAATAAAATAAAGGATTTACAAGGTTGATGTCACCTAAATCCTAACATGGGTAGCATGAAGTTTTGTGGCCCCAGAGTGTGTACACATTATCTTTTTCAAACAATCAACCTAGATCTCTTTCCACAACTTTTTGGATTGACGATCGAAGCTTCATCCAATTATTTTCAACACTTGTGTGTTCCTCTAATCTTATGTTTAGTTTTCTATGGGATCTTTATCTTTGGGGCTTGATCATCCCTCTTGATCATTTTCATTATATCTTGCTAACGTAAGTGCATTTGAAACCTCCCCTCGATGTTCATGGCTACTTTAGTGTGATTTTGAAACAAATTCATCCTCTCACAAAAGTGGGGTCTAAATGTGTCATAAAAAAGGTTGGCCCCTTGTCATTTTCATGGCCCTTTAGGTCTTGCTTCATGGTGTTGGAACTATGTTCTATTTTTTTATGTTGTGACATGGCTTGAACATGCTTATTTAGGTACTAAAACTCAAAGAACGACATCTTTTGAAGGTGTTGTGAAGTGTTGTAAGACATTTCTATATTCTTCTAGACTCTATTTAATGCAATTTACCTAAAAACCACCTTTTCACTCATCAACAAGCCCTATTTTGAAGTGTTGTAAAGTCTTGCAACAAGCTTTTGCACTCTTTTGGGCATATTTTGACTATTTACACCCTTCTCATGATTTATTTGATCTCTTTATGCCATCATAAATTGTAATTCAGTGTATTTTAAATATTATCCTAAAAAATAACATTAAACACAACATTTTTCCTAACACATGTTTTTAGGTCCTAAGTGTGACCCATTCACCATGGGTGGTGAATGAATCCCCCTTGGCCCCAAATTCAAAATATTTTAAATTTCCTTTTGGGATTTTATTCAAAATCACTTGATGTCAGGCTATGATGAGGTATGAATGGATACTAAGGCACAAGAATTATATAAATAAGTGAATTTCACCTCATTCATTCAAGCATTCAATCTCACATTTCAAGCACTCTAACATTTTGCATCATCTCTTCAAGAAATTTTATTTCATACTTGCATGTTATTAGTTTATCTTTCTCTTTTATTTCATTATCTTTGCAAGGGTTTAATTACCAAAAGTGGGGTTTGACTAAGACAAACCCTTATTCACTAACCCTCAATCAATGTTTACCCTATTGCAAGTTTGTTTGTAGCTCTTTGCATGAAAATTTGATAAGTTATAAAGTGTTGAATATTTATTTCCAATTCAACCAGGTGCTTCAATTCAACTAGAGTCAAATTCAAGCTTGGTGAGAGTTATTTGTCTATTGTCTACAAAAATGACTTCAACAACCCAATAAGTAGACTTTTCCAAATTTGGTGTTGTAGAGTTGTATATTGATTTTTTAGAAATTTTGGAGAGGACTAATTCACCATCTATGGTGAATGAGTCCCACCTTAGGAATGAAAATCTGAATTTGTCATATTTCAGATCTCGACAGATAAAAACTAGCTCTCGACACTTTTTCACTAGTTGGAGGACAAATTCGCCACCCTAGGTGAACAAGTCCCACTGTGAAAATTTAGTAATTTCCATCATCATGCAAAACACTTGAGAACCATCACAATTCATCCAGGTGCACTCAGATTCATCTTTGTAATTTTTGTTTTGCATTATTTCTTCATTTACATAGTTATTTGCATATCACAATGTGTTTTCAAACATAGTTGTAATTGCACTTTTTCATTCATTTTCAGTCCTTTAGATTAGTCAATTGCATTTAGTTAAGTCCATCTACATTAAACAACATTGCACATATCCTAATTTGAGTGATACATTAGCATTTTTTACCGTATCTCTCTCCTTTTAGGTGAAAAACCCTAGAAGTGCAAGAGTAGTCCATAGGACCAAAACTCTATGTTTTAATACCATACATTATTTTCACTAGAATTCAGATTAAATCAAGAAATAAACAATTTTTTTTTATTTTCAACAATACTATGAGCATTTCTTTTTCCTTTTTCGCCTTGTTTAGTCCAACATTATGATGCATAATGTCCAAAATTATTGCATAGAAAGCATTGGACATTCTTTTTATCATAGTCTCACCCATTGTTTCTACCTCTTCCTCTTCCAATACCTTTGAAGTTACTACTTCTTCCTCTAAAATTATAACCTTTTCATCTAAATTTACTTGATTCACCTTTGTATTCACCTTCATTACGATTTCTAAAGAATGTGTTTCTTTTTCCTTTTATATTTTCTTTAGAGTAAAATGCTTGCTCAAAGATTTCTTCATTAATTTTCATTCTTTCTTTAGTAGTTAACAAAATTCCTTTTAGTTCATCTATTTACATACTTGTGAGATCTTTAGAAATCTCAACTGTAGAGACCACACCATCAAATTTAGGTATCAAAATTACTAGGATTTTCTCAATGACATGCTTGTCATCTACATCTTCCCCTAGAACTTTCATTTGATTTACTAGACATTCTATCTTTGTTAGAAAATCATTCAAAAATTTACTAATAGTCATCTTTATATTTTCAAACATTTTTCTCATCATTTGTAATTTTGTATTTTGTGCACCTTGATATGCATTATTCATTATTTTACAAGCTTGCTTAGAATGAAGAGGGCCATTTATCCTATGAAAATTTGTTTGATTAATTCCACCTTAAATCAGAAATAAAGCCTCATTTTCTTTCTTGATATTTGATTTATACTCCCTTTTCTGTGGATCATTTAATGCATTAAGCACATTTATATCTACCAGTTCTATATGCTCATGTTGAACAATATCCCACAAATATTTTGATTTGAGTAGGGTTTGCATTCTAGTACACCAATATGTAGAATCTCCCCTTTCAAAGACAAGAATTGACATGCTAGACATTACATTTTTTGTCATGTTTTCCATGAAAAATGTGGAAAATAACCCAAAAGTTCAACACAATTTGTAAAGAGATATTTGTAAATAGATACTCCCCATGTCCCTTCAAATAGGACCCACACACAAAAATATTTTTATATTATATTGATTTTTTAAGATTAAGGGTCGGTTGTAACTAATAATACACTTAATTTATACAATATTCACTTTACAAAAATGAACACTTCAATAACCATTTAAAGAAAGTTTCTTATTCCTTAATACATCACTTTCTCATATAACCTCTTTGCTACAGATTAAAGACAAATCTCAATATTCAAAAAAATAATTTAAGACATAATTCTTTAACTACTTATGATTTTAAAAAAAGTAAAAATAGAACTACTTTCCACCTAGCTTTTTAGAGTTTAAGATATTATCCTTCTTAAAATAAAAAAAATAGCTTTTGTAAAGTTTCTAAGAAATGAGCTTCCATGTGCATGTGAAGTTTCAATTCCTAAAAAAAATTTGAACTTTTGGACAGAAATCAAAAGGAAAGAAAAGTTTAAATGCAAGTTTCTCCTTCTCCAGCAGTTTGAGCCTTCACGTCTCTTCACATAAAGAGATTTCAAGCACTGCCTCTTTCAAATAGTCCTTCCTTACAATACAAATCAATCCATGATTTAGATTCCTCTTCACACTTTGGGATTTTGAAATAATTTTTTCACACACGGTTTTTTTAGCCTCCGTGCCTGCTTCCAAGAGCCTCTTTTTGACCTACAGACAACCCAAAACACATACAACAGTTTCCTTTTGATTGGGCGAATATCTTATTGACAATTGATGTATTTGCAGTTCCATGTAGAATGTGTTACATCTTTATTTGGTTTTTTTCAACCATTACCATCTTTAATTTCACCACTTTTATTGTTTTTCTTCACAAGTCTTCTACACTTTAAACAATGCATGTCATATGCACGCTTTTTTTTTCTATTTTGAGTCTCTTTTGAAACTGCATTCTATGTATTAGCATTGGTCTATTTAAGCATGAATAAAGAGATATTATTTTGAGTCTGCAAGAGATAGATTTTGGTATGATATTTTTTCATGTTATGCTTTATTTTATTTTTAGTTATTTGCTCTGTTCTTTTTGCTGTTATATCATAACCTTTGGGTGCAAGAATTAGGTTTGGTTTCAGATTGTTCATTTGGTATTAGAGCAAGTTAATTCTATTTTTTGTAATCGTGTCTAGTCTTAACTCTTTTCCAATTCCTAATTTCAATGGAAGTTATTATGAATATTGGTGCATCAAGATGATGACTTTTTTGAAAGGGAAAGATTTGTGGGAGATTGTAGAAGGGGGTAATGAAGAACCAGCAGATTGGAATACTCTTACAACCAATGAAAGAATGACCAAAAAGGAGGCTAAAAAGAAGAATTCTCAAGCCTTGTTTCATATTCAAATAGATCTTGATTAAATCTTATTTCCAAGGATTGGAGGTGCAAAGAAAATAAAAAATGCTTGGAATATTTTAAAGGAAGCTTGCCAAGGAAGTGATCGGGTAAAAGTAGTCAAGTTGCAGACTTTAAAAAGAGAGTTTGAAAATTTGAAAATGCATGAATTTGAGAAAATAAGTGAATATTGTGAGAGATTCAATGATGTGGTTAATGAAATGGCCACTCTAGGAGAAACAATAAGAAATGAGGTTTCAATTAAGAAGTTTTGGAGGTCTCTAACATCAAAATGGAACCATATTGATATCATCATTGAAGAAAGCAAGGATTTATCTACCCTTTAGTTTCATCAACTAGTTGGATCTCTAATGTCTCATGAAGATAGATTGAGAGATTCATTTGGGTAGAGTGATGATAAAAAAATTTCCTCCAAATTGCACATTACAAATAAAGAAGATGCATATAGTATCACCGCAAGCAACCAAGGCCAAGGAAGAGATCAAAATCAGAAATCTTCAAGAGGAAATAGAGGAAGAGGTAGTTCAAGAGGAAGAGGTGATTTAAGAGGAAGAGGTAGAAGCAGATATGATAAGAAAAATATCCAGTGTTACCATTGTAATAGGTATGGCACTCTAAGAGAGAGTACAAATTCAAAGAAGGTAATAATGATAAAAGTGTTCATTATTCTCAAGAGGGTGATGAGGCTATTTCAAATAATTTATTTATATCTTATGAAAAAGCTGAAAATGTTTCTAAAGATGTTTGGTATTTAGATTCAGAAAATGAGAAGATTTTTTCTATAATGGATGAAAGTTTCAAATCCACTATCAAGCTTGGTGATGATGAAATGTTGGAGGTTGCTGCAAAAGGAGCTATGGAAGTCCCCACTAAAGAAGGTATGAAAAGTGTTAAGGATATTTATTACATTCTACAGTTGAAGCATAATCTATTGAGTGTTGGGAAATTGTGTGAGAAAAATTATAAGGTAGTGTTTGAAAATCAAGAATGCATAATTTATGATAAGAATCAAGGAAATAGGGTGGTTACATTTGTGCCTATGTCAAAGAATAGGATGTTCCCATTAAAGTTTGGAGAGTATAGTAGCAGTCTTACTAATTTGGCATATGGGGACAAGAGTTGGTTGTGGCATCTCAAGTATGGGCATTTGAATTTTCATAGTTTGAAGATAATAACTTCAAAATCATTAGTTGATGGTTTTCCTAAGGTTGAAGAACATAAAGAAGTTTTTGAAGGATGCCCGAAAGGAAAACATGCAAGAGAGAAATCTCTAAAAGGAAATGTGTGGAGGGCCCATTATCCACTTCAATTAGTCCATTTAGATATTTGTGGTCCTATGTAGACAAAGAGTTTTGGTAAGTCATCATACTTCATTAATTTTATTGATGATTACTCACAAAAGTGTTGGGTTTATTTTTTGAAAACCAAAGATGAATCCTTTGATACATTCAAGAGGTTTAAAGCCCTTGTGGAAAATGAAAGAGGTTAAAAAATAACGTGTTTAAGGATTGATCGTGGAGGAGAATTTTCTTCAAGAGACTTTAAGAATTTTTGTGATATGAATGGCATCAAAAGACAACTTACCATTTCCTACACACCTCAACAAAATAGGGTAGTTGAAAGGAAGAACCGTATAGTGGTGGAAATGGCAAGGTGCATGTTATAGACCAAGGGACTAAGCAATTCTTTTTGGGGTGATGTGGTTGCTGAAACAATATATATTCTTAATCAAAGTCCCATAGGTGCCCTTGATATGATGACTCCATACGAAGCCTAGTATGCTAAAAAGACTAATGTCACTATTATATTTGACTGCAAATTCTGACAAATGTTTGGTGACATATCAACAAAATATTGTTGAATTACCAATGCAACACTATTTTAAATTTCATCACTTTAATGACCAACTTTTATTTGTCGAAACCATGACCCAGCATCATTAGTCAGCGCCATAGAAAATTTTGGCAATGTCTGTCACAAAATTGATGTAACTTCATCCATCTATCGACAACAAAAACATAAAACGTTGTAGAGCAGCCATTTCAAAGTGTCAAAAAAACCACCAAACAGTCATCCTTTTTCCAACAAGGTGGAGTTTCCATTATGAAAAAAATTTCACCGAATGTATATCAACCTCATCACAAATTTTTATGGTTCATCGGGCTATGTTCATCGAAATTGCGACGAAACCCTATAGTTTTTTTTTTTTAAATATTCATTCACTCTACTTAATAGGGCCAACCACATGCATCATTTATCTGCCACCATAGTGAAAAGTTATGAATTGCATTTGGTTTGTTAAATATGGCCCCTAGTACAACTATTAATGTTGTTAAGAACCTTCAAGTATGTTATGATTGCCACATTCATGAAAAATTGTGCAAGTTGGTAAGTTTGATATTTTATATAATCTTAAATGAAATATTTTTGAAGCTTCTATAATAAAAAAATTGGAATGTGGTAAGCTTGTGGGCTTATTTTGACGAGTGTGCATTGTTTGGTGTGTGCACATTGACAAACCTATGTCAGAAGTGTGTTCAGTTTTGGATGCACATTCATATGGTTCAATGTTGTGTTGGTTTAACTACAAGGAGGTTGCTTCATTAACTTGAATTTCCTATTTTGATATGCATTGGAAATGATTGTGAATGTTGCTTTCTTCTTTATATTTCATATAGTAGTTATGACTTATTTTATGAGATTGTATAATTTTAGGTCTAGAGTTTGCCATCTGTAAAGGAAATATGAATTATAATCATGAAATGAACAATTAAAAATACATACAAAATTAAATTAAATTGCTATATATACAAATACATACAATATAATTCTTTGAAAAGTAGTTGAGATACAATTGATATGCTATATACATGAGTAATTTGGTGGATGAGATAAATCATAGTATTTTGATAACAACAATATATTCAATACAAACGTGACTTTGAAATTCCATGTATGGAATCAAAAGTATAGAAAGTATACTATATAAGATGTTATAAAATTTTATATGCATTACATAAGCACTTGAGTTACATGTAAACACTAGCAATATGGCACATAGTGGTGATTCCACCCAACATGAGCAAATTATCTACAACAAAATCTAGCTCGTGAACCTTTGTGATTGTTGATTTTACCTATCCTTGAGCAACACTTGAATCATATGATTTTGTGATTGTAAACATAAATTGATTGAATAACACTCCTTTCACTATAGTCTCAGCTTCAGTTTTTGTTCCAAAATTGAATTGTAGCATGTATAAATTATTTGCAAACATTCCAAGAAGTTCAATGGTTGGTTCTTCAAAAGCAACAACCCATAATATTCTTGTATGATCTACAAGCTTTAGCTGGAGTATGCATCTATAGGTACATTTAGCAGTAGTAGCTTTGCACTTGGAACAATACCATGTTTGATCATCATTCTATACAAATTTCTTTTTACATTTTTTTCCATATAACTCAAGGTGGAAAGATGGATAGCATAATGAATTTTTTTTATGTATTGCATTGTTGCTTTTAGAGTGCATTGGAAAGTTTGTTTCACACTGGTAGTTTTTGTTTTCCTTGTAAGCATGAGAGGTACATCCAACGGTTGTGTATTCAATGGAGTGGCATCAATCCCATTATGTTCAAATCATGATTTGTGTTGTTCTTCCTCCTCTATTCTTGGGTTTACAAATATGTGGGTGATTTCCAATGTTCTTATGACCTTGCCATTATACTCAATAACATGGTCATTTTTTATTGCAAGTATGACTACATGTTTTAGGTGATACATTTCTTGCAGTTCCATTCCTTCCTTTTCAATTTCTAGACCCCATAAAGTAATATTAATCATAGATGAAGAGGTATCTATCAATTTGATGATGCTTTGAAGAACTTCAGTCCCATCCCTCCTCCTTATGGTTGAGCTTGGGTCCACACATATGACTATTCCAATAACATCAACAAGGATATTATTGTTCAATTCTAAAATTTCCTTGAAGGGTGTGAAAGAGAATTGATGTTTAGGAATTGCAAGGTCATATTCTGAGTGAGAAATCTTGGATTCCTTGACTAAAGAAATTTCAAGCTAGATATTTAGTTTGTTGTACAACCTATTAGCTGATTTAATAGTTCCACCAGATATTGTATATACTTCTCCAAAATGCACATTCATGTAATTAAGGTTTGCAACTTCATTAAAATAGCTTACTCATATTTCAATGCACTCATAGTTAATAATATCAAAAGAGCAGACCTGCCCTTATCCGTTATGTGTGTTGAAGCAATATATCTTTTTTTTCATGGTAACACGACCCTTTATAAGCCACCTTGTCTGAAATGGATTCAAATTTCTAATAGGAATAATATTGGATGGAAGATATTTCTTTTGTAGGGACAAGCATAGCCAAAAATGTGCTCTTGAGCAGGTGGATTTGTTACCATAGTAGTGTTACTCATGCTCATAGATGGAGTAGTTGAGGTTGTAGAATTTACTTTCTGGGCTTGCTCTTCAAATAGGTAGGTAGGTTGACCAATGATGTCATGTTGCAAACATGTGATTTCTAATTTGGAGATGAATATCTACCTATAAAGATAATATGAGTAAGTATTTTGAGTACGAACAATAATTTTACTACATCTCCATATATAGTTATTTGGAAATTTGTAGAAGAGCATGTGAATATTGTGGCTTACCTTGAATTGCATAAAATAGGGAAAATATATCCTACCAAATTGAGTATATATCCCTTCTAGAGTTATTTATCAGTTATGCATTGGTTGTACTTTGCTAGAAGTGTAGCCTTCTACTTATGTACCCCATCAAAGAGCTCCACTCTATATCGATCAACTAGTTTGAGGCCATGGCCAAACGATGCAATTTATAATGCTTGTAGATGGGGTTGTAGGTTTAGGTTTCCATCATTCATCATCTTCATTTAATTCTTAGTCAAGGAATATTTTTTCAGGAGAGGTGGTTGTGGTACTATAGCACTATCATCAAGGCTTGTAGATATGACTTGTAGTTGTTGGATTTGTTGTTCAAAGAGGTTGGTGCGATGACCAATGATATCTTTCTGCAAACATGTGATTTCTAATTCTGATATGACAATCCACCTATAAGTGTACAATGAAGAAGTATTATCAATAGGATGAGATGTGGCATAATGGAGTTCAAGAATGATAATCTATAATTTTTTATTTTTCATATTATAGAAATTTGAACTGAAATATGATGGCTCACCTTGAATTGCAAAGAATAGGGAAAATGTATTTAATGAGTTTAAGTATAGAGCCCTTTTGTAGTTCTTCAGAATCTATGTGGTGGTTGTACTATTTTGGAAGTGTATCCTTCTACTTATACACCCCATCAGAGAGTTGTAGTATATAGTAATTGGTTGGTTCAATCCTATATCCAAACATTGAAATATCTATTGCTTGGAGATGGGGTTGCAGGTCCACGTTTCCATCATGGATCATCTTTATTGCATTCTCAATCAAAGAAAACATTGTGACAAGAGAGTGAACTAGTCCTTGCAAAAGTAAATTGTAGGTGGCAGCTATTACTTACTTTAAATGACACATAACAAGAATACTTTGTGAAGTATGAAATTAATATGTTGTATAGGCAACAAAATATAGCTAACTAATTTGATAATATTTTAAAAAGTCACAATGTTGTTGAGTGTGACCATCCAAGTAGTAGTTTAAATAAAAGTGTGTATAGAAGATACATAGAGTAAAAGTGAATTTAGAATAATACCTGTAGATGTGTTTTTGAATAGGTGTGTACATATCAAAATAGTGGCATGTGGAAGATAGCTTGCTGCATTTGTAAGAAATAAAAAAAGAGAAAGTGTAGTGAGTAAAAAAATTAGTTCACACTATTAAGTATTCTAAGTAAATTGGAAGCACTATAGATGTTTGCATATGCATTCTATGCTAAAGACACAAGAGGATACATGCTTTTGAACAAACAAATATAACACTAGTGCATTATTAGCGAGGGATAGACAATGAGGAAACATACAATAAATTAAAGAGAGCTACTTGGTTCACAAATGTGTTAATCATTTTGGGGTGCAATGGAATTAAGACATCTAAATATAGTCTATACTCATTGTGCTAAGTAAACAAGTGTAACATGTTTAACCTATTATTGGAGAGCACAAATTTTATGTGGATTGTGTCTTGGTTGAGGATACATTTATTATGTATCTTAATATAGTATATTAAAAATGTGAAATATGTTAAAAGAATGGACTTTGTTTAAAGTAGTACTTTACTATAAATATGGTGGGTTTGAGGAAGTGAGTACAATATTATCATCCTACTAAGTGAACAAGTTGTAAGGATTTTAGGTGGAAGAATGAGACAATTAATGAAGGAGAGATATAGTGTTTATTGGAAATATATATTTAAAAAGTGCTATAAATGAATTATTGTGAACATAATGGTTAGACTATGCTTAGTTGAAGTGAAATGAGGAAAGGTTTGTAACACATTATATGCAAACTACTATTCTTAATTATATGCAATTGAAGATGCCATTTTTTTTTGGAATTTAGACATATGGGTCAAGTAAAGAGATATAGATCAAAAGAAAAATTCAATAACCAATATGAAATAAGATAGCAAGAGAAAAAAGTGTGTTTATATTTCCAGAGCAAAAAATGTGTTACATGGTATTGTAGTAGGTGACATATTGCATCTTTTTATCATGAAGCAAAGTGTATTTTTCATAGTATATTGGAGCTTACATTTCTTTTAGGGATTTACAAAATATCCAACTATCCATAAGTTGGTAAAATATGAAGTTGCATGGTTATATCACATACTATATACACATTTATAGGGAGAACATATCTTAGACATTATTCAAGTGATTCTAGAATGCTTCTTTAATGTAGATAGAACCACCTTGTCCATATAACTCATCTTCTTTCATTGCATGAAGGAAAGTACAAAAGGAATTCAACTTCTCACAATTTGAATGGAACTCATGTACTATTACTTCCATTGACTGAATTTCCAAATCCTAGACACTTTGCATGTTTTGAAAAGTGGCCTTCGCTTGTTGTAGCAAGTCAAGGCAACTAACTGTAATGTCATTTGCAAAATCTTGTATCTGGCTTGTAGAATTTCCATTGGCATTGATTGACGATGTTGAGTTGGTCGATAGGAACTACTGGAGATGTCAATAATCTCCATTGTCATTGATTGATAGTGTTGAGTTTTATCTTATAACCTATGCTGCAATAATATGTGTTTTTTAGTGGTAGTTTCTCAATTATTTTCTTTCCACTTATGAATAATAATTATTGTTAATATTATTATTAAAAAGACAATTATATTTATTATAACTTATAATTATTTATTTATATTATTTAAAAGTCAAATAATAATATTATTAAAATTTACATATATGTATATATAATTTATATATGAGTGGGTGTTGTTTAAATATTGTTGATTACCCACCTCTTTTCCAAATATTTTAGATTCTTTGCTTGCTTTATCCACATTGAAAGGCTTCTACTATTTGGTTTGGTTTTCTTGGATTGAATGGTAGACTCTGTAAGAAAAAACAAGGATTGATTTATCATGAGTCTATTCAAGGAACCAAAAATACATGAGAGAGGATTGGTGCGGGAGATGCTAGTGTAGCATGTTTCTTGTATTTATTTTTAAGCTTTCTTGTTAGAATTGTTGAATATACCTTTTCTGTTGGATTTTCAGCATCTTAGCCATAATTTTCATTTAGGTCAATACTAGCAAGTAAGAGTTTGGAGGAGAAAAAACCAACAGTGGCGGGGATGCCTTGCTAACATTAAACATAAGTGGCTGGCAATTTTTAGAAGAAATAAAGAGGTTGTATCAACCTTGGAAGGAGGTTGCATAGATGGAGGAGAGGAGGTGTGAGTATAGGTGAACATGCACCATAGAGGAGGCATGAATAGAGAATTTAGATACAATTATGGTGGAAAATTGTTTTAGAGGAAGTGAAAGAGGTGGTGAACCAAAACAAGAATCATGAAGCACATTCAATGAATAAACATTTAGAGAAAGTACC
Source organism: Sequoia sempervirens (assembly GCA_007258455.2). Lineage (NCBI taxonomy): Eukaryota > Viridiplantae > Streptophyta > Pinopsida > Cupressales > Cupressaceae > Sequoia > Sequoia sempervirens. The sequence continues at coordinate 21,053 of VDFB02149866.1, forward strand.
AAATGGAATGAGCTATGGTAGGAAGCAGGGAGATTACCATGCACTTCTAAAATTATTTTTCCTAGTATATGCTCTAACCTCCACACAAATTTGTTAGATCAATTTTCTTGGTATGTGCTATGACCTTTGCTCAAATTCCTTTTTCTACTTTCAGTAATAGTTTCAATGAAAGAAGTGTTTCTTCTTTTTGTAAGGGAATGCAATACTGACCTAGCAGATATTTTAGGGGATATTTCCTAGCATTAATAAATGCAGATGATGGAAGTTGATGGCATTTCAGATGGCGGTAGGTTTTTAACTAGGTGGATATCTTCTGTATTCAACATTCACTCCATCCTCTAGCATGAAGATTGCCATTTATGGCATTGGAAAGTTGGTTCGAGCGTTTCAAATCAATCATGAAGATTTCTAGCATTGGCAAGTGGGTTTCACCATGTCAAAAAATTGATTAAGGTTACCAGAAATCCACCAAAAGTCTGACAAGAAACCATGGTGGTTCAACGGTGTGAGACTTGTTTCAAGCCGAAACCTCACACAATATATAGCCTATCGGCTAAATATGGAATTTGAGAAAAATACCTTGAGCAGATTATTCTCTCCTCTCTTAGTCTTTCTAATTTTCAGATTTAGTGATCTTTATTGAGAAAGCTATTTTTTCTTGGCTTCCCAAGTGAATATTATAAATGATTGAAAAGAGAAAGGAAATCTAAGCCTAGAACCCCATCTTATAATCTAAAATTCTTTCCACCATTTGTTCAGTTATATTATCTATATTAAAAAAGCATTTGTTGAGTTATATAATCTCTATTAAAAAGGAAATTTTATGATTTATATATATTCACACTTTGCGTCGAAACCTTGTGTACTCATCGAAGGTATTACTTATTTACTATACTTCTCCCTTTCAAGTGATAGGAAAGAGAAGTGTCTAATAAAATATTTTTAATGAGTAATAGAACTTGCATTTGGAACAATTTTTATTCATCTTTAGTTCTCTCTTTGTATGTTTATCTCAATATATCTTTCTAATACCTTTTCCATTATAATAGAAATAAATGGAGATAAATCCCATCTTCCTAATTTAATCTACAAGAATATCCAAAGAAATCCAAGGTTCCCCATTCACCAAAACTAAAAATCTTTGTGTTGAAATACAACTATGAATCCCATTGCACCAATATTTATTAAAGCTAGATTCCTCCAAAACTCTTAAAAGGAAGCTTTGATTGACATGGTCGTATGCCTTTTTTTAAATCTAGTTTAACTCGCACATTTTTTCTTTGTATTTATGGAGCATATGTATAGCTTCAAGAGCAATGATTATTCCATTTGTGTTGGATTTCCCTAGAGTGAACTCACTTTGTTCTTTTGAAATTATCTTTGGACGTATTCCTTTTATTTAGTTGTTTTATATCTAGTTTAACCAACATATTTTTTCTTTTCATTTATGGAGCATATGTATAGCTTTATGAGCAATGATTATTCCATTTGTGTTGGATTTCCCTAAAGTGAACTCACTTTCTATAGACCTAAGATCATCCGATGATTAGATAGTGTTTTTCTTTAGTATAAATGCAACAAAGGTGTTATTTAAATCCTTGAAAACTATTTTTTTCTTTTTAAATTTCTCTATCACATCCAAGAGATCCATGCAAATGATATCACAATATTCTTAAAAATAAAATTGCTAGAAATCCTTAGAGTCTTGTTAGTTATCAGCTAAAAAGTGATAACTCTTATCTCCTTTAAATACAAGGGCCTTATGATGGAGTTATTTTGTTCTTAAAAGATCACATATGAAATGTTATCTAAAAATATTAAAATTAAGGCTTCATTGGTATTGTCAATATTTAATATTATAGTTATTTTAAAAATATTAATTTTCTTATATCTACCATTTTATTTATCAAATTGTATAGTTATTTACTATTTTATTTGCTAGAATTAATAAGTCCACTCTTTTATTTTTTTGGTTAACATATTCATATCATTACACTCTATCCTTATTGTCAAAGATAAAAATAATAATTTTACAATTCAAAACATAATACACTTTTATGTGACACTTCTTGATTTAATAACCAACAATCAAACTAATATTTAAAAATTCAAAATTAAAATATCATTAATTTATTTTGCCATGTGTTATAAATTTGTTACATGAATCACATTGAATTATGACACTGGACGTTAAAATGAAAATTTGTATCAAGCATACACTCATGAAAAGTGCATGAAATGAGTCGGCAACATGAAAAGTTAATGACATTTGTGTACGAGAAGAGAACATACATATTGCGTGAAAAATAGAAAGAAATCATGGAAAGGGCGTGACAATGATGAAATGAATATCAAATTAGCTAGCAATATGACGAGTTGAAATAGCTGTATTCTGCGGCTCATGCCTTTGATACTTTTATTTATTTTTACCTCTTCCTTGAGATGAATTATAAATAGTAGATTCAAATATTCTCCCAAATATACAACCATACAGCAACAGCAATGAAGATTAGCATTTGTGTGAATTTTAATATTGAAGTAGCGTTTGATTAAACTAGGATGGGTGGAATTGGAAAGAAAAATGTTTCGAGTTTGGGTCTGTTCGTCAATCGTTTTTTCGGAATATGTGGCTGGTTGCATAGCTGGTTGCAATAGAGTCTCCTCCAAAATAGATAAGCATCGGACTTTGACCTTCAGATCGCTGCGTGAAGAGGAATATGTGGCTGGTTGCATAGTTGGTTGCAATAGAGTCTCCTCCAAAATAGATAAGCATCGGACTTTTACCTTTGCAATAGAGTCTCCTCCAAAATAGATAAGCATCGGACTTTGACCTTCAGATCGCTGCGTGAAGAGGAATATGTGGCTGGTTGCATAGTTGGTTGCAATAGAGTCTCCTCCAAAATAGATAAGCATCGGACTTTTACCTTTGCAATAGAGTCTCCTCCAAAATAGATAAGCATCGGACTTTGACCTTCAGATCGCTGCGTGAAGAGGAATATGTGGCTGGTTGCATAGTTGGTTGCAATAGAGTCTCCTCCAAAATAGATAAGCATCGGACTTTTACCTTCAGGGTTTACGGTGAAGGTGACTTTCCAGATCACTTTCTAGATGTTCTTTTGAGTAACCACAGGGAACGATGGGTGATTGAGTTTAACAGAGTATATCGCTATGTATTTAAGTATCGGAGTTTATCTCAATGTGATAAGATTTAAATGTCTGTATGATTCTGATCCATAAACCTTTTGAATAGTAAAATTTGTTCAGGTGCATATATTTATATGCTGGATTAACAGTTTTCTTCTCATAGTTCATATGGGAGATAAAAAAATTAGAGATAAAAAATTAGGGCATTTGTGAAATTCTAAAGTTTCATTGATCACAAATTCTTCTTCCTAATCAAAAGAGAATAGTTTTTAAGAAAATGATTATCATTGGATCATTGTTAGATTTCCTTCAAGATTAAAAATCTTCTTCCCAAACACTGTGTGGATGTTGTGAGCTTCAATTTTTTTTGTGATAACCCAACCATTAGACCTGAGAATAGAATTCCTAGAGTTCCATCAATTGAACCAAGCCTTCTAACATTATTGAGATTTAAACCTGCTGTAGATAATGTAAGATTCAATCAATTCACAAACGTAGTAAAAGATGTGGATGTTGTTGCATCTAATAAGCCTTGAACTTAACAGTTAAGATTGGTTTGTACACAGGTGAACAGTTGTGAATGTTGTTGCATCTAATAAGCCTTGAACTTAACAGTTAAGATTGGTTTGTACACAGTTGAACTTAACAGTTAAGATTGGTTTGCACACAGTTGAACTTAACAGTTAAATTGGTTTGTACCTGTGTAAAGGGGATAATTATTTAGTGTTAAAACATCGGCGGTAGTTATTGAGGTTTTAATTTATTATTTAAAATTAATTTTTTAATAGTAAATTTGATTCTTGGAAAAATCACATGAGTTTTTCATTTGATAACTGATGTATGCAAAAAATTCCAATGCAAGCTAATGGCAACATATTTAGTAATTGTTGATCCTAGTCATCCCAAGAGATTGAGGGCTGAAATTCAAATTCACATTAAGAAATAATATCAAAAGAAAAACTTATATGATTTTTCCAAGAATCAAATTTACTATTAAAACATTAATTTTAAATAATAAATTAAAGCCTTAATAGCTATCACCAATTTTTAAACTCTTTAAGAAATGCAGGCCACGCCACTGATGAGGATGTTGTAGAAGAAGAACAAGCCATGAGACACTAGCCATCTAGGATACAGCCCCAAAACACAAGCATTCTCAAGTGGTCTAGTGGTCTAGGATGTAAAAAATTTAAAGGGAAATTTAATTGCGAGAAGGTTAAGTGACAAACATTCAAAACAAGTTGCTTCTTTAGTAGCTAGCACTGCTCGTTCCAGTGAAGGTAAAACCAATAAACTATAACCATAATTTTTAAAATTACATGCAAAGAATACAAGACTCTTAGATGAATACAATAAGGTCAAGTCTATGGTTGTATATCATAGGCTTACTTTGACTGAAGTTGCAATGCCTTCCACTTCTATATACACCATGTCTTAATAAGACAGAGAGACTATTATGCTCCAAATAAGAGGTTCTAAGGGGGAATTAAAGAAAATTCAAGACACAAATACCATAGAAAAACCATAAGGGGTGAATGCAGCCTAATATTTAATGTACAATATTTTTAGCCATGAAATTTCTTGTATGTTAGAAAGTTGATGATGTGTGCAATTGTTATGATAAATTGAAAAATACTAAGGAATACCAAGTTAATCAAGAACCATTTTTGAGGCAAGTATTAAGTATATGGATTTTAAGGTTAGTCACAATGAGTGCTAGGTATTTAGGGATGTGTAAGATACAATCCTAAAGAAATGCCTAGGACACACGAAGTGGTCAGTCTCCTAGACGATGTTTTTGCATTCTCAAGTATATTTAACTTGGCATTAAAAGAGAAAAACGATAATTTCAAGATCTTAGAAGAGTACCAACTACCATCGGTATTAAGGAAGCTAACATACCGTTGGATGTTAGATACCAAGCCCATCAAAACAAGTTGGACAGATTTCTAGAGCATAATTGACCATATGATAAAGAGTTCACCACATGGGTAGGCACATACCTCTCATATTTGGGTGAGTGTATGATTATGATAGACCAATTTTTTTACCTCTACATAGTAATGAAAATATTAAAAAGTAGACTTAAGTAACTTCACATAAAAAAATTTGAATGACTTATTAACACAATTTGGAAAATATGTCAGAATAAAATTTGTAATAAATGAAATTCTGGGAAATAATTCCAACTCCTACAACAACCTTTTTCTTCCTTTACCGCCATCTCGCGCCTTTAGTTTTTGCAACTTGCGGTAGAGCAGTGTCTACCACCTTACCATGGGCCTCATGTTTATACTGTGTGGTAGAGCGGTTTATTGCCATACGGCTCACCTCTCATCAGCTTCTGACAGTACTGCAGTAAACACTACTATACCGCAACCTTATCTCATGACCGTAGCAATTGTGCAATGTCTCAGACCCACGGCCTCCCAGTCTGATCCCTACAGTAGTGCGGTGACCCTGTGGTCCTGCAAGTGTCTTCATTCCTCTCAGTGGTAGTGCAGTTTATGCATTCTCTTGGTGGAATTTTTGGCATGAATATTTTATATGAGCATTTAATATTTGAAAGACAATGTTTAATATACTTAGGACAGTTTTTTAGATGATTAAATATGGAAAAATATCAATTCTTTATTATTGTATTAATGATATTTATTTCACCTCTTTCCTGGTAAATTTCTCTCATGACTTTTTAAGTCTATATTAGTGTTGGATGGATATAATTTTAAACAAGAAATAGAAGAAAAAAAATAGTGGTTTTGCTCTACAGTAGCAAAGTTGAGCAACAACTCTATGTTTATAAGATCAAATATTTAAGATTTAAATACAAATTTTAGTTTCTAAGTTATTTGTGTGTATTTGTTATCTATTATTTTCTATGTTTGGAATCCTCGACCTCTAGCCTTCACATGGTATCAAGCAGGGCCATTAGTAAAACGTTTATTTCTAAAAGTTTCAATAAAAGATTGGTAGCAAGCACAAGCTTGACTAACCCTCAAATCCCACAGTTGAATGGGAAAAATTATGACTACTGGGCAATCCCAATGAAGGCATTATTTTTTTCGCAAGATTTATGGCAGCTAGTAGAGAATGGATTTCCAGAGCCAGCTGATACAACAACATATAATACTTTGACTCAAGTAGAGAAGGATCTATTGAAGAACAATAGGAAGAAAGATTCAAAAGCTCTTTTCTTTATTCTTCAAGGAGTACATGAGAGCATTTTCCCAAGTATTATAGTAGCAACAAGGTCTAGACAAGCATGGGACATACTTCAAATAGCTTATCAAGGTATGGAAAAAGTCAAAACAACAAAGTTACAAATACTGAGAAGGTATTTTGAAACTATGTATATAAAGGACAATGAATTAGTAGGTTCATTATTCACCCAAGTCATTGGACTGGTAAATCAAATTAGATCACATGGTGAGACACTTGAAGATAAAAGAGTGGTAGAAAATATTCTAAGGAGTTTTCCCACAAAATTTGAGACAATTGCTATAACCATACAGGAAACAAAGGACCTCAGACAGTATTCAGTTGATGAGCTCCATGCATCTCTCATTTCTCATGAATAGAGGTTGGGAAGGTCTGCAAACACTTCATTGGAGAATGCTTTCAAGCCACAAGCTTTAATCAGCCAAGGATGAGGCAGAGGAAGATTGATTTTCAGAAGAAGAGGAAGAGATTTTTACAGAGGTGGAAGAAGCAACCCATCAAGCTCAAGTGGAAGAGGCAGCAATCAAAACTCAAGTCAAAGTTGCTCACAAAATCAGTCACAAGGACAAAGGTATGATAAGTATCAAATCCAATGTCACTACTATAAAAAATTTGGGCATTACATGAATGCGTGTAGAAAGAAACAATATGATTATGGTAAACAAAATGCAAATTTCACAAAAGAAAGTCAAAACTAAAAAATAAAAAAGAGCACAATGTTTTTGGCATGTAATGGTGTACAAGCAAGTGAAAAAGATGTTTGGTTTTTGGACTCAGGTTATAGCAACCATATGACAGGAAATCTAGATATATTTTCAAGTCTAGATGAAAATGTAAAGTCTGATGTCACACTATGCAATGACAACAAAGTGGCAGTCAAAGGAAAGGGAAATTTCAATATTCTAACTAAATAAGGGGAGAAAAAATACATTTCTGATGTGTATTTTGTGCCTAGTTTAAAACATAATTTTATGAGTATAATACAACTTATTAAAAAGGGTATAGAGTAACTTTTAAAAATGTACTGTGCACAATTTTAGACAAATACCCAAGTAATCAACTCATTGCTAAGGTCAAAATGACAAGTAATAGAATGTTTCCTTTGAAGATTCGGCTAGATTTGAATATAGATTATGCACAAGCACAAGAAACCACAACAGTTATACAAATTGTCTTTAAGCAGAATTGAAAGATGAAAACAGGTTATGCCACTTAAGATTTGGGCATCTTAACTTTGGGGGTCTAAATTTGCTTCATAAGAAAGGTATGGTCAAAAGACTACCTTTAATACAAAAACCTGAAAGAGTATGTGAAGGATGTATCTTAGGAAAGAAACATAGAGAATATTTTCTAGTAGGAAAGTCAACTAGAGCAAAAGTCCCTTTGGAGATTGTATATTCAGATTTGTGTGGACCTATACAAACACCCTCAATTGGTGGCAATCTCTTTTTTCTAACTTTTATTAATGATTATTCAAGGAAAACATGGGTCTACTTTCTAAAGCATAAGAGTGAAGTGTTTAATTTCTTTTGTCAATTTAAGTCTCTTGCTGAAAAGCAAAGTGGTCATTATATCAAAGTGTCGAGGATGGATAGAGGAGGTGAATATATTTCAAAAGATATTTTAAATTTTTCCAAAGATCATGGGATTCACAAACAATTTACTACTAGATACACACCTCAAAAAAATAGAGTAGTTGAAAGGAAAACATAACTATAATGGAAATGGCTAGAAGCATGTTGAAAGCCAAACATTTGTGAAATGAATATTTGGTTGAAGTTGTATCATATGCAACATTTTTAATAAATAGGTGTCCAACAAAAAATGTTATGAATATGATTCCTGAACAAGCATGGATTGGAAGTAAACATAATGTTTCTCACATGAGATTTTTTGGTTGTGTGGCATATGCACATGTGCCTGATGAATTAAGAAGAAAGCTAGACAATAAAGGAGAAAAATGTATCTTTGTTGGATATAGTGATGAATCCAAGCCTTATAAACTTTATAATCCAACAACTAAGAAGGTTATAATCAGCAGAGATGTACAGTTTGTAGAAGATGAAGCATGGGATGGAATTACAGAAAAAATAGTTAATGTATCAACAAGTATACCACAAGAGGAAAGTGAAGTTTCTATACCAACAAATAATCCTACAAATGTAATTTATTCACACCTGTTCAAGCTCAACAAAGTGGTCCACAAGTAATTCCATCATCAAATGTAAGAGAAACTTCACGTTTAGAATAGAAAACACCATCTATGGCAGGAACTTCAAGTGCAAGACCATCAAGTCCACATTCAACAAGTTCAAGTGATCTATCAAATCCTACATTGGCAAGCATGAGAAAATAGAAAATCAAAAGTATAAGGGATATATATGATCAAAATGAAGGTGAGAATAATACTGATCAGATTTCTCTTTTTGTATTTTATTCACAAATATATGACCCAACACATTTTGAGGATGTAATTAAAGAAGATAAATGGACAGGTGCAATGGATAAAGAAATTGATGCAATTGAGAAGAATCAAACATGGGAACTGGTGAGTCTTCCAAAAGACAAGGATGTAATAGGATTTAAATGGGTTTATAAAACCAAGTTTAATGCAAATGGTGAAGTGCAAAAACATAAAGAAATATTAGTGGCAAAGGGTTATTCACAACAACCTGGAATTGATTATAATGAAACATTTGCTCCTATAGCATGTCTTGAAATAGTAAGGATGATTCTTGCCATTGTAGCACAAAAAAAATGGTCAATTCATCAAATGGATGTGAAATCAACATTTTTAAATGGCTATCTTGAAGAAGTTTATGTGGAACAACCACCTGGTTATGAGATATTGGGACAAGAAGACAAATTCTACAAGATAACGAAATCATTGTATGGTCTCAAGCAAGCTCCAAGAGCTTGGTAAAACAAAATTGATAGTTATCTTTTACATAATGGCTTCATTAAATGTAGAAGTGAGTCTACATTATATACAGAGATGAATGAAAAAGGTGAAATTTTGATTGTATGCTTGTATGTTGATGATTTAATATTCACTGGTTATTTATCAATTGATCTATTTAGAGGAGATATGAAGAAAGAATTTGAAATGACAAACTTGGGACTCATGAAATACATTTTAGGCATTGAAGAGAATCAAAATGAAAATGGTATCTTTATTTCTCAAACAAACTATGCAAATGATATTTTCAAGAGGTTTAACATGACAAATTGCAAATTACCACCAACACCTATAGTTATAGGTTTGAAGTTAAGTAAGGATGACAAAGGTGCAAATGTGGATCCAACTCTATATAAATAACTTGTTGGCAACCTTATGTATTTGACAGCCATAAGGATAGACATAATATATGTTGTAATATTTATGGAAGTTCATAAAGACACACATTGGAAAGCTAGGAAAAGAATTTTGAGATATATAGGTAGAAAAATAGAATTTTTGGATTCAATATTCAAGTTTAGATGAGTTAAACCTCATAGGGTACATAGATAGTGATTGTGCTAGAAGTTTTAATGACATGAAAAGCACGTATGGTTATGTTTTTCATTTTGGCACCGGTGTAGTTTCATGGGCTTCAAAAAAGCAGCCAATAGTTATTCTTTCATCAGCTGAAGTAGAGTATGTGGCAGCCACAAGTGCATCATGTCAAGAAATTTGGATGAGAAGAGTGTTGAAAGAGCTAAAGAATAAACAAGTGGATGCAGCAAAGATATTTTATGACAATAACTCAACCATAGCATTATCGAAAAATCTAGTCTTCCACAAGAGAAGTAAACATATTGACAAAAGATATCAATTTATCAGAGAGCTGATCAACAATGGAGAAATCTTCTTAGAGTTTTGCAAGTTTGAAGAATAGTGTGCAGACATTTTTACCAAAGCGTTGGGAAGTGACAACTTCATCTATTAGAGAGATCAACTAGGCATCATCAATGGCAGCAGTTGTAATTGAAGGGGAGTGTTGGAAATAATTCCAACTCTTGTTGCAACCTTTTTCTTCCTTTAACACCATCCCATGCCTTCAATTTCGCAGCTTCTGGTAAAGTGATGTTTATCGCTTTACCATAATCCTCATGTTCATACCATGTGGTAGAATGGTTTAGCACCATACCACTCACCTCTCATAACCTTTTGGTGGTACTGCAGTGACCACTGCCATACCACAACCTTATCTCATGACTATAGCGATTATGCGATGTTTACTGCAAGCCTGCAAACCCTTCTTCAGTATTGTATGGCGAAGCGGTTCCCCCGCAGACCCACAACCTCCTAGTCTAGTCCTTGCAGTAGTGTGGTGACCCTACAATTCTACAAGTGTCTTCATTCCTCTTAGCAGTAATGCAATTTATGTATTCTTGTGGCAGAATTTTTTGCATGAATTTTTTGTACAGGAATCTAAGATTTGAAGGATAATGTTTAATATGCTTAGGACAACCTTTTAGACAATTAAACCTTGGAAAATCTCAAGTCTTTACTATTGTATTAATGATATTTATTTCACCTCTTTCCTGGTTAATTTATTTCATGACTTTTTAAGTCTATATTAGCGTAGGATGGATGTAATTTTACACAAGAAGAAATAGAAAAAAAAATATTTGTGTTGCTTAGCAGTAGAAAAGTTGAGCAACAACTCTGTGTTTATGAGATCAAATATTTAAGATTTAAATACAAATTTTAGTTTCAGAGTTATTTGTGTGTATCTATTATCTATGTTTGGAATCCTTTGCCTCTAGCCTTAAGAAATGTAGTTTCTAGGTTACAATTTTCTTAGAAAAATTATAAATTTATTTGCTAAGATTTTAAAATTTCAATGTAACACTACTATAATTTTAAAAAAATGGTGTCATTCTGACCAACCTAAACATGAGAAAATAAATAACCTTTAAATATACGTAAATGACACACTCTAATTTGATGCATATTTTTTTGAATTTTTTTTAAGTAAATAGTTATGGATTTTTAATTAGGAATTTTTTTAAATATTAAAAATAATTTTTTGCCCAACTTAATTTGGTCAAAAAAATAATTAAACTCATTTTTTACACCTATAGCTAGTGAAGAATAGAGTGTGATACATCTTTCAAATTTGAAAAGGTGAAATAGTTTGAAAGTTAAGGATACTTTTCAATCAATCTATCAATCAAGAGACATAGTACATGTAGAAAATAATTAATAGTTTAATATTAAATTCATAATCAAGAATATCTTATATTTGTAGAATGATGATAATTTCCTAAATAAGCATTTTTATTTCAACAAATTTGATGAAAAAATGTCACAAATGATGAAATCATGAAAAGATGATGAAACCTCTAAATAGGTTGGACCAATTGACCCCTCAGTTTTGAAACTCTCATGCCTAAATCCAACCATTCCTAACACAAAAACCAAGGCAAAAGGTTTATGTCAAAAAAAATTGTTAATAACAAATACCCACTTTGAATAATATCCATTTTTGTGTGTTACAAATACAATCATGCTTTTGAACACTCTTTGACATAAAATATGATTATTTCAATCATTGGGGTGTCTTATTTTTATTTGTATAATGGGTAGAAATTTTCATTGTAAAGTCAAAAGGAAGAGGAAACTTTAAATGGGGGAAATTAAAGAAATTACGGGAAAAGATAGAGCAATGAAGAGGATTGGAAGAAAATTATGCTGGATACTCTTAAAGGTAAAGGTTCTTCTTTACTCTTAAATGGAATTTAGATTGGAGTTTATAATGCTTTTCATAAGATAAGTAGCATTTACATGGTGTCCTAAACCCTTTACATTCAGAGCCTACAAGACCAAAAAGAAGCTAGTTCAAACTAGAAATGAACTAGGAAGAGAGGACAAGCCACACACAGAAATAGATAGCAGACAACTATTAAACCACAAACTAGGTCTAGACAATCGCAAAATATGAGGGGACTAATTTGAATCACTTAACCCTAGGCCATGATGTTGTGGTAGATCGAGGGAGTCCCTTCTTCTTTCTCAGCACAACAGACCAAGAAGACTTGGAATCTAAGTCCACTGAGCAAAGCTATAAAAGTTGATTTACAATAGCCACCAAGGGAAATGAACCACCATGCAGTGAGGAAGTCGGCAGTGCAGGAGAGGAGGTAAGGTCAATCGAAGGACCAGCAAAGGTAATCAATGAGGTTTAGGTAGAATCAGACTGAACACCACCAGTAGATTGAGGAAATAGTGGCTCCATGAAGGGGATAGCCAGAAGAGGAGCCAAGAAAGACATAGACTCCTAAGAAGACTCAGCAGGGTCATCCTCTGCAAAAGAACCTTCCAAAGGAGGAGAACACATAGTGAGATGATCTGATAGAGCATCTTTCCACCAAGTAGCAACACCCCTGCAATAGGAATGAGGGCAACCAGATGCAAAATGACCCACAAAGAAACATCTCCTACATTGAAAAGGGAGACCCTTATAGTCCAAGAGCTACTTCCAAGGTCTATCCTTCAGCAATAAGACTACATCACCATGGAGAGGTTTGGAGATGTCCAAATAAACTAAAATACGAGCTACTATAGTATGCTCAAGCTCCTAAGTCATAGAGTCCACCATCAAAAAATGTTCAATGATGTTTCCAATAGCTTCGCAACATAAATCCTCCCAAAACTAAAGAGGGAGATTCGACAGTCATACCCAAATTGGTCTAGTATTCAATGGCTCTGTAAGGGGATTGAAAAAATGAGACCAAGGCCTAATGGACAACAAAGGAATACCCCACATCTACCCCCTGTCCAGCACACTTTTTTGCTCCATAGAGGAGGTGAAGATCGCTAAAAAGAATCCCCTTGCATTGAGATAGAGCTCAATCTACCCAGAGACCATTGGCTTCCAAGACGTGGAAACTCAATCATGGAGACTTGATGAGGGTGCAGCCCAAGACTTAGAAGATAACCCACAAAAAAGAGAATAATTTTATTATTCAGAAAATGGAGCTTCTTACATGCAGAGTATCTCAAATCGCCAAGTTCTACAACACATACAAATTACATAAAGCTACAAAATAACCCTTTCGCAATATGCAAGCTTGTCCCTGAAAAGCTACCCAAAAATTAGAAACCTGCACATAAATATAGCTCCTCCTTAGTTTGGAGCCAAAACAACATTCAAATTTGAGTTTAGGCAGTTTGGCACCGAAAATTACAACTTTAAGTTCAAATTTCAAAAGAAAATTTGCAATTGTATCTTCTAGAAATTGTGCCAACTTCCCGAGGCCATAACTTTTCATCCGGGACTCTGATTCGTGAACCGTTTGAACCATTGGAAATTTCTCGAAGTCAATAATGTGCTTGAAATTTGCTACACTAATTTAGGCATGTTTCAGGGCTGTTCCAGGAACTCTAAGTGCCTCAAATCTAACTCTAAAGATTTTCAAGAGATTGCAAAATCTAGGAACTAAAACTTCTACTTACGATATCTTTTCGACCCGGGGAATAGAAAATAAAAACCATATAAATTAAGAATTTCATTATGATGAAAATTTATCCAAAATGTAAACATATAAGAAACCAAAAATTGAAATTTGTAGCTTTATTTTTTGGGTGATGCAAGATTGCCCTTGCCATAGCGGAGTAATAAAATGGAGACACCCAAAAGGCCAATTTAGGAAGTGACTCCACATCACACATCTCTCCGGGAATGGTTGAGGGAAACCAAGCCCCGGTCGCCCAGCTACGCCTTAGATAGCTAGGATGAGATCTTCCATGGGCCTTCCTCTACATTTCACTAGATATTATTCTTCATGCTACCTATTTTGGTGCTCCTTGCCCACCACGACTATCCAAGATTGCTTCAATCTCCTACCTTTCTAAAATAGGTTAACAGGAGATGCCATCTTGCGCCCCTATTGTTGAGATTGCTCCCTCCATTCCACCTTCATGATGTCTATCAAATCTAAAAGGTTTGAGAGGCGAGAATGTTGATTCCCGTAGACAGCTTTCTACCTCGCCGTTCCACGGGTCGTAGCTGTGGAAATCTTCACGAGGGGACTTGAGGAATTTCTTCGTGTCTTCCAATTTTGTTGCCTTGGTTCCCGAAATTGCTTACTTTTCCCTGGCCGGACCAATACATTACATTATATCGTCAATCACGAAACTCCCTTATTCCTCCTTTGACCTTGTAGCCTTATATTATTGCATATTCATCTCTTATTAATGTGTTCTTCATTGCATTCTTATGTGTAGCATATATTCTTGATGGTAACACCCTGCCATAGGAATTTTTGTTTAGCACTTGTTTCCTTCTCTTGGTCCATCTTCCTTAATTTTGGAGCTGTTATGGGGCTACCTCCATACACAATCTGGAACGGTGATCTACCAGTGCTTATGTTGACAAAATTGTTGTAAAAGAAGGGAGATTTTTACTTTACGAGGTGGAATCAGAGTCCATCCCTTGGGTTTTACTCCCTACCCAAACATCTTAGCCAGGTTACCCGAGACTCCCTGTTAACAACCTCTGTCTGCCCATCTGTTTGTGGATGGTGTGCAGGACTGAACTTCAACTCTGTCTTCAGCTTCTTCCACAAGGTTCTCCAAAAGTACCCACAAATTTGGTGTCACAATCTAAAACAATACTCTTTGGTAGAGCATGGAGCCTCACCACCTCTTTGAAGAACAATTCAGCAATGTGGATTGCATCATAGGTCTTCTGACATGGAATGAAATGTGTCATCTTTGAAAACCTATCAACCACCACAAAGACTGAATCATTCCCTTGTTGTATCATTGGCAAACCAAGAACAAAGTCCATACTTATATCCTCCCATGGCCTCTCTGGTACAGGTAAGGGATGATATAAACCTGTATTCTGGCTCACTCCTTTAGCCATCTAACATACCCTGTAGCTTTGAAGAAACTTCTTCACATCCTATGACAACTGAGGTCAATAATAATGCTCAATGATAATGGCAATGGTCTTATCCTAGCCAAAATGTCCTGCTATTCATCCATTATGCTTCTCCTTTATCAGGTTCTCCCTAATGGAACTCCTCGAGATACACAATTGACTTCCCTTAAATAACACGCCATCCTGGATTATGAAATCCAGCCACCTTGTCTTGTGCACTGTAACAGGTATCTTACAAGCTTTCCAAGCCTATGCAAAATTAAGATCTTCTGCATACAGTGTCTTGAGTTCATTGAACCCAACCACTTCAATCTACATCCTACTTAAGGCATCTGCAACCCTATTTGACTTCCCACTCCTATTTTAAAAAACAAAGGTATAACTCGAGAAAAAACTCCACCCATTTCATATGCCTTTCATTTAATTTTTCCTGACTATTTAGGTACTGTAAGGCCTGATGATCAGTATATAGAAAAAATTCCTTCGGCAACAAATAATGTCTCCATTTCTTTAATGTTTGAACTATTGCATAAAATTCTTGATCATATACAAATACTTTCTTTTGGCATCATTTAAATTTTCATTGAAATAGGAAATGGGCTTACCTTCTTAGCTTAACACTGCTCCAATGGCACAAGCACTGGCATCACAATTCACCTAAAACACCTTGTTGAAATCTGGGAGGGCTAGAACAGGTTGCTTTGTCACCTTCTGCTTCAACAGCTTAAAACATTTTGCCACTCTAGTGCTCCACTTGAATTTTTTTCCATCCCCTCTCATTGTTTCAGTCAAGGGTCCACAAATACTACTGAAGTTTCTAATGAACTTTCTATAAAAACTATCCAAACCATGGAAAGATCTCACCTCGGTAGCAGTTCTTGGGGTAAACCATTCTAGAATAGCCTTCACCTTCTCTGGGTCCATCTTGAGACTTTCCGCTAAGACAACAAACCCTGAGTACACTAACTCCCTCTTCACAAAACTGCACTTCTTTAAATTAATCAATAGTTTCTCTTCTCTTAACTTATCAAAGGCTCTTTGAATATGCATTAGATGCTCATCCAACGTCTTATTGAAAATCAAAATATCATCTAAATACACAATATCAAAACTTCCTAGAAATTCTTTTAGTACCTCATTCATGAGATGCATGAATGTGCTCAGTGCATTGGTTAGCCCAAAAGGCATGACTAACCACTCGTACATGCCCTCTTTGGTCTTGAAGGCAGTTTTCCATTCATCTCCCTCTCGAATCCGGATCTGGTGATATCCACTCTTTAGATCAATATTTGTGAAGTACTGAGCTCCACTCAAACAGTCCATCAGGTTATCCATCCTTGGCAAGGGAAATCTATACTTGATTGTTATCTTGTTTATGGCTCGGGAATCTGTACACATCATCAACTCCCCATCCTTCTTTGGTGCTAATACTGCATGTACTGCACATGGACTCAAACTCTCCCATATCAAACCCTTTCTCAACAACTCTTGAACTTGTCTATTCAACTCCTCATTTTTTGTTGGAGTCATTCTATGAGCTGCCTTATTTGTCAAACTAGCTCCAAGAATCAAGTCAATCTTATGATTGATCTTCCTTATTGGTGGTAAACCCTCAGGTACATTATCAGAAACAATATCCTAAAATTCATCCAACATCCTAGAAAATTCTTTTGGAACCTTCTCACTATCCTCCTTACTCACTCTAGGAATCAATGCATAACACACATGCTCATGCTTCATACCTTCTAAATTTTTTCTTCCATCTACATAACAAATTCTAGCACTATTGGATATATTTTATTCGGACTCCTCAAATGGATGTGAAATCAACATTTTTAAATGGCTATCTTGAAGAATTTTATGTGGAACAACCACCTAGTTATGAGATATTGGGACAAGAAGACAAATTCTACAAGATAAAGAAAGCATTGTATGGTCTCAAGCAAGCTCCAAGAGCTTGGTACAACAAAATTGATAGTTATCTTTTACATAATGGCTTCATCAAATGTAGAAGTGAGTCTACATTATATACAAAGATGAATGAAAAAGGTGAAATTTTTATTCTATGCTTGTATGTTGATGATTTAATATTCACTGGTTATTTATCAATTGATCTGTTTAGAGGAGATATGAAGAAAGAATTTGAAATGACAAACTTGGCACTCATGAAATACATTTTAGGCATTGAAGAGAATCAAAATGAAAATGGTATCTTTATTTCTCAAACAAACTATGCAAATGATATTTTCAAGAGGTTTAACATGACAAATTGCAAATTACCACCAACACCTATAGTTATAGGTTTGAAGTTAAGTAAGGATGACAAAGGTGCAAATGTGGATCGAACTCTATATAAATAACTTGTTGGCAACCTTATGTATTTGACAGCCATAAGGATAGACATAATATATGCTGTAATATTTATGGAAGTTCCTAAAGACACACATTGGAAAGCTAGGAAAATAATTTTGAGATATATAGGTAGAAAAATAGAATTTTTGGATTCAATATTCAAGTTTAGATGAGTTCAACCTCATAGGATACATAGATAGTGATTGTGCTAGAATTTTTAATGACATGAAAAGCACATATGGTTATGTTTTTCATTTTGGCACCGGTGTAGTTTCATGGGCTTCAAAAAAGCAGCCAATAGTTATTCTTTCATCAGCTGAAGTAGAGTATGTGGCAGCCACAAGTGCATCATGTCAAGAAATTTGGATGAGAAGAGTGTTGAAAGAGCTAAAGAATAAACAAGTGGATGCAGCAAAGATATTTTATGACAATAACTCAACCATAGCATTATCGAAAAATCTAGTCTTCCACAAGAGAAGTAAACATATTGACAAAAGATATCAATTTATCAGAGAGCTGATCAACAATGGAGAAATATTTTTAGAGTTTTGCAAGTTTGAAGAATAGTGTGCAGAGATTTTTACCAAAGCGTTGGGAAGTGACAACTTCATCTATTAGAGAGATCAACTAGGCATCATCAATGGCAGTAGTTGTAATTGAGGGGGAGTGCTGGAAATAATTCCAACTCTTGTTGCAACCTTTTTCTTCCTTTACCACCATCCCATGCCTTCAATTTCGCAGCTTCTGGTAGAGTGATGTTTATCGCCTTACCATAATCCTCATGTTCATACCATGTGGTAGAATGCTTTAGCACCATACCACTCACCTCTCATCACCTTTTGGTGGTACTGCAGTGACCACTGCCATACCACAACCTTATCTCATGACTAGAGCAATTATGCGATGTTTACTGCAAGCCTGCGACCCCTTCTTCAGTATTGTATGGCGAAGTAGTTCCCCCGCAGACCCACAAACTCCGAGTCTAGTCCTTGCAGTAGTGTGGTGACCCTATAATTCTACAAGTGTCTTCATTCCTCTTAGCAGTAATGCAATTTATGTATTCTTGTGGCAGAATTTTTTGCATGAATATTTTGTACAGGAATCTAAGATTTGAAGGATAATGTTTAATATGCTTAGGATAGACTTTTAGACAATTAAACCTTGGAAAATCTCAAGTTTTTACTATTGTATTAATGATATTTATTTCACCTCTTTCCTGGTTAATTTCTTTCATGACTTTTTAAGTCTATATTAGCGAAGGATGGATGTAATTTTACACAAGAAGAAATAGAAAAAAAAATAGTCGTGTTGCTTAGAAGTAGAAAAGTTGAGCAACAACTCTGTGTTTATGAGATCAAATATTTAAGATTTAAATATAAATTTTAGTTTCAGAGTTATTTGTGTGTATCTATTATCTATGTTTGGAATCCTTTGCCTCTAGCCTTAAGAAATGTAGTTTCTAGGTTACAATTTTCTTAGAAAAATTATAAATTTATTTGCTGAGATTTTAAATTTTTAATGTAACACTACTATAATTTTTAAAAAATGGTGTCATTCTGACCAACCTAAACATGAGAAAATAAATAACCTTTAAATATAATAAAATGACACACTCTAATTTGATGCATATATTTTTGAATTTTTTTTAATAAATAGTTATGGATTTTTAATTAGGAATTTTTTTAAAT
>VDFB02149867.1:0-16956 GCA_007258455.2 Sequoia sempervirens
TCTACTTCAATTAATTCACTCATAAGTGCCACATAATCTGAATAACGTTTGGGAGCCCTTCTTTGTCTGACTGAATCTTGAGGATCACCTACATATTCTTGAGCCTCTCTTAATGTTTGCTCAGCTACCCTGTTTCTCCTCTTCTCACTAATAGGAATTTGAGGCTGAGGAATTATTTGTTCCTCTATCTGATCATCCTGCTTGTTCTGCTCTCCAGCTTGTGTGACTGAAGTTTGAGGAATTTGTGCTACCTCCACTATGGATGTTTGTTCCTCCTCATTCATCAACTTACTTGACTTTTGAAGAGCCCTCTCTTCCTCAAACTTCACATCTCTGCGAACCATTGTTTTCCTGAGAGCAGGAATATAAATCCGATAAGCCTTAGAAGTTTCACTGTACCCAACAAGGATACCCTTCTCTGCAGTAGGTTCCAACTTGGTTCTCTTCTCAAAAGGAATGTGACAATACACAAGGCATCCAAAGATGCGAATGTGCCCCAAATCTGGTTTCTTACCAGTGAACGCCTCTTCTGGAGTCAATTTTCCCAATACTTTGTGAGGGCTCCTATTCTGCAAATACACAGTTGTGTTGCAAGCTTCTGCCCATAAGAACCAAGGCAGATCCTGATCATGAAGCATGGCCTTGGCTGCTCCAACGATAGCTCTATTCTTCCGTTCAGCAACCCCATTCTGTTGAGGGTTGTACAGAACTGTCAACTCTTTTTTGATACCTTCCTGAGCACAAAAATCTTTGAAGGCATTCGAGGTATACTCGCCTCCATTATCAGACCTCAGTATTTTGATCTTCTTCCCAGTTTGGTTCTCCACGAGAGCCTTAAACTCTTTGAACCTACTGAAGACCTCATCTTTATTCTTCATGAAATATATCCATGTCTTCCTAGAAAAATCATCAATGAAGGTAACATAATACTCATATCCATTCAAGGATGTTGTTGACATAGGTCCACACACATCTGAGTGTATGAGATCCAAAATCCCTTCGGATCTAATGTCGCTGCTTGGAAAACTAGTCTTGGCATATTTCCCAAGAGCACAACCCTTGCACACCTCATGCTTTTCTGTCTTCATCTCAGGAAGCCCTATCACTATTTCCTTAAGAATATTAAGTGCTCCATAGTGAAGGTGAGCCATCCTTCTGTGCCACAATTCTCCTATCCCTTTACAGCTACTAACCAACGCATGTGTTGGCTCAAACTGTAATCGAAACAAGCTGCCATGCCTGACACCAATCACTTTTGCAATCTTGGAATCTTTGGGACGAATATAGACTTTTCCCCTCTCAAAAGTCACGATGTAACCCTTGTCTTCCAAGGCAGAAACTGAGATTAAATTCTTTGTCATGCCAAGGACATACAACACATCCTCCACCAACAAAGGTTTGCCAGACTCCCTCTGAAACTTGACGGTGCCAATACCAGTTGCATGGTACTTGGCATTGTCTCCGAGCTCAATATAGAAATCCAGCTTGTTCTCCTCCAACTTGGTGAAACATTCTTTGACTCTCGTCATGTGGCGAGAAGCCCCACTGTCAATATACCATACCCTGTTGGCAATTGAACTTGAGAGACAAGCAATGAGCGAAAACTCATTTTCAAATCGTGATGCAAACTCGTCCACCTCTGCTGTAGCAGAAAATTGTTTCTTCTACTTGTCCTTATTTTTCTTATTTGGACATTGACTAGCATAGTGACCCATCTGATGGCAGCAAAAACATTTAATCTTGCTCAGATCTTTCTTCTTCCCACTCTTGGAAGAAGAACCTTCTGATTGCTCTTTATTGGACTTTTTCTTACCCTTGCTTGCAAGAGCAAGATTTTCTTCATCTTGACCCTTCTTCGTCTGATCTCCTCGATGAGCTCCTTCATGGATCTCCTCCTGAACAAAATCATCCCAAAGTCTTGCCCAATCAAGTAGTTGATCTCTGCCGACAACACACTTGACAAACACTTCCCAGTGCTTTGAAAAACCATTCACGGCTATACGCACCAACTCATCTTCTTTAATCGTCTCTCCAATAGCAGTAAGCTCATCCCTGACCTGTGTCAGCTTGGACAAGTAAGAGGTCACACTCTCGCCTTTGGACATCTTGGTATTATGCAATTTGTCCTTGAGCATCATCTTACGACTCTGATAGTCACTTTGATAAAGTTTTGTGAGTGTATCCCACATCTCCTTGGCAGTGTCTTTCCTCGATAAATGAGGAATTAAATGATCTCTTACTCCATCCAGGATAATCCTCTAAGCTTTGGCCTCTTCGACTTCATGCGAATCTAAGGCAACAGGATCATTTGTTGGTGGAGTCACTTCTATGCTAGCATAGATCCATAGCCTATTCTCCTTGAGAATAGATGTAATCCGAACCTTCCACTGCAAGAAGTTAGACGCACCCTCGAGCCTGTCCTCGTATCGAACACTGGTTGCCATAGCTACAACAGAACTGGAGACGAAAATATGATGACTTTTTTTTTCTTAAAATCTGCGTCACAAATCTTGGCTTCGTATTCAGAGTTTAGAGCTCTGATACCATGTTAATTTCTATAACCCAACAACAGCTTAATTGCACAATAAATTCACAGAAAGAAATATGATTTATAACAAATAATACAACTGGGTTAATTAACAACTAATAACAGTGGAAGCAAAAATAACATGAAGCCAAACACAAAAAGACAATAATAACAGTGGAAGCAAAAATAACATGAAGCCAAACACAAAAAGACAATAACATAGATATACCCAGGAAACCCCAATGCAGGGAAAAACCTGCAAATGTTGGATCTTCTGTTCAGCCTAACAACAAACTTTTCTTTCGAAAATACAATGAGTTTGCTACAGCAATCTTACTTTTATAGAGCCTAGCTGCTTTACTTAGCTTGCAAGGAAAGAATCTTTCCTTGCTTTCTTTGGCTTTATTTACACATAAAATCACTCTTGGATTTATCTTATCCTCACAAACTCGGAAACACTCTATTAAAGAATAAAAAATCCTGTTGTTGCTAAAAATCTAACTCGAATTGATTTAAAGCAAATCTAATCTTGAGTTGCTTTAAAGCAAATCCATATCCCACTTTTTGAGCTACAAAAATCAACAGTGAGGACATGAGACGGGTTATGGGACGGGGAGACCAAGGGCCTAAGTTTGGGGATGATGGCAGGGTGGTGGCATGGTGGAAACATTGTAATACATATAGGACTTGAAAGTATAGTTATAAAAAGATGTATAAGTTTAAGATTTACAAATGAAACTTAACTTGGCATCACTCCTCTCCTTTCTCTTCATCTTGCTCCTCCTCAACCCTCTTGCTCTTCATTCTCACTCTTTCACCTTAAACTTGCAACTTTCACTCACACTCACACTATTAGCTTCTTGTTGATTTGTTTTTTATTAATTGAAATGTGGATAGGAGGCAGTTATATAGAGTTTGTGGGGTTTGGGTGCATCCCATAGGTCATTAGTGTTTGGCCTTGGGCACATAAAATTTTGATTTTTTTTAAAAGATTTGTTTTTTGGTCATTTGGTCGTGGGAGATGTTTGAATGTCTTGGACATGGTCTAGAGACAACTAGGAGTCCCCTAGATGTCTTGAGGAAACCGTGGCATCCTCAAAGTCCTAGCGGTGCCTTGGAGACGACGGTGTTGGTGGTGGGCTGGTGGGAAACGTCCCTCCCAAGTCCCCAAGTCTCCAAAACGGGGATGTCTAGGAACACTGGTATTCCTTAACCGTTTAAGTCTGCAGGGCCTGGGAAGAAAGGATACTAAAACTCACCAAGGATATCAAATATGTGTGCTAAGTGGGGCTCGTCTTGTAAAAGGTTAAGCTCCAGATGGTTGAATTAAACTCTAGATTCTTCTCGATAATAAAAATATAAAAGAATGCACTAAGTGTTTTTGAGATATAAAGAAGGCTATATGTTTTGTGTGGACCTGAGATTTTCATTAATCAGAATCTAGTCGAGCCTTCATGTTCAGTAGTCACGAGGTTTTTTTGTATGAGAAGCTCTACAGACCCAGAGCTTTTATTTGTTATAGTTTGGTGGAAGATCACGCATTTGGAGTCCAGAATTATTTTGAAGTCCAAGTGGGGCCTGCGAGTTGGCAAACTGAGCATCCTTTTTCTACCAAATTCTGGTCACGGTCTCTCATCTAATACAAATTAGTATAATTTCCAAACGAACCCCAATTATATTATGCAAACAAGTTAGGCGGTTGGTCTCGGGTCCATGACTGTTAGGACTTTGGAATCCAAGTGAATCTGTGGCTGCCATGTAGAGATGTTTGATTGGAGTTGGTGTTTGAGCTCGGGGAGACAAGCAATGGTTTCTAGTTTCTGTATTACAGATTTGCAAGGATTTCTGCATTGTCTTTGAAGTCTAACTCTATAGCACAAAAAATTAAGGCACCAATCCTCATTGGTTGAATGATCAATATTTTATTAAATCATTTTTATTTTTATTTTTTTTTGGGGCCCTTTTGGTGGTTTAGTTATAGATAAGGTCAAATCAATGTTCTGTATATGTTCAAAGAGATATATACTAGATTTCATATTAATATGTTATAGAGAAAGCTTTAAATTAATGTTAAATATTATGTAAGTTTATGTTCAAGATATGTTCAAATAATCACATATACTAGATTTTAAATTACATATGTTGTAGGGAAAGTTAATGGGGATTTAAAATTATATATAGTGAATTTCAAATTGTTTATGTTGTAAGAAAAATTTAAGAGGATTTATCTAAGGGAGATAAACCAATCTTTTATCCTATGTTGCATATGCAAATCTACTTTTAGGGTGAAGCCACATAAGTGGTTTACACTTTTGAAGAGGAAGGAAATTTTGAATTTTTCCCATTCTTCATATCAAATGGGTTCTGCTGAACCCTATGGTTCGACCGAACCATTTAATTGGATCTGTCGAACCATAGGGTTCGGCCGAACCCATGGTTCGGCCAAACCAGTCACCGCCCCCATAAAAAAACAATATTTAAGTGGGTTCGGCCGAACCCATTGAATATGACTAAAACAAAAAAAACACTACAATTAACTCTACAATTTAATAACAAAATTCTTTCTCATTATATCTTTTGGGAATAACTTTAGATTTATCTAATGGCCTAATAGGAGGAAGTGTAATCATGCAAGCACTAAGTAAATTTTGAAGCACATTTTACAAAGGAAAAAGTTGGAGGCTTTAGAGTCATAATTATATTAGAAACATTTATAATGTATAGTTTGTACAATGGTCATTTCCATTATTTTTTACTATACTTTTGGAAATAATTTTTCTTTTCAAATTTACAAGGGTAGGATGATGAAGATGAAGCATTAGAAGATCCATAATTAAGTGTGGTAGCCTCTAACAACTTTAGTTCTTAACATTCATCTCACTTGCACATGCAAATGTTAAGAATGTATATACTTTGTCGATCCTTGTTTACAGTCAAAAAATCTAAAATAATAAACTTCAATCTAACATTCCCAATATTTGCATTGGCCAATTTCAATATTAAAAAATAGACCCAAATGGAAGATAATACTATTAAATTTCATGGGAAGAACTTAGCCTATAACTTATCATCATACACAAAATCCAAATATGTAGCACTAAAGAATCTTGAATGTGTCATGGGATCTCCTTTAACATAGTGCATCTCAAATCTAGTATCCAAAAATCCAACAAAAAATGGATATGTAAAATTTTTAATAGAAATTGAATTGTGTTTGATTTTTATATGTATGTCTTTTTTTGTTTCCATTAGGTAAGGAATCAACATTACTTTTCATCTCAACAAGCCTTTAAACATTAATGTCAAGGGTAGATAGAGGCACACTAGGATTAAGGACATGAATGAAAGTGGCAAGATGAGAATGGAAGGTGGTGTATAAATTTGCGTGACAAAGACAACGTAGAATATCAGAGGGCTGGTCTGTAATGAATAAAGGGAACTAATGTGGAGACAAAGAGATAACTATCGCATAAAGAAGAGATAAAGATGATTGGAGGAAGGAAAACGCATAAGATAGATAAGAGTAAAACAATAAGGAGGAATACATGAAGAAGAATCTTGGGATGGAGAGAAAATGGCACATCACTCAAGGGATTGTTGAGCTTATCCTTTTACCTATTTAACTTTAAGTACTTTCTTTCCACATGGCTTATTAATCAACATAGTATATGAAGGAGATCAATCATTGTACTAGGATTAATATTACTAGCCTGAAATATTCTGAGCCAATTTTTTTTTCATTTTTTTAAATTACAAATTACAACCAATGCATCCGTTAAGGTTAGCAGCTAAACCAAAATGTTGTTGAAGCAACTCTAACCAGAATGTACACCAGGATCCCGATATGGGCAAGGTGTGAGCATTGGTCAGAGGATCTTAATCAAAATGCTTATGCAAGAACTCTAACCAAGAATGGCACCGATGATGGCGAGCATATGGTCAAAGGGTCTTCTGTGCTAAGTACTGAAAGGGAACTTGACACCAAGTATGTGCTACCCAATCCAGTATGGAGTTGAGGCGACCATATGGCGGAGTTTTACAAATTACAATGCTTGAAAGAAAGAACTGAAATGCTGAAAGTACTCAACACCCAGAATGTGCTTTCTAACCCAGAGTGGGAAAGTAGCTACCATAGGGCGGAGGTAAATTAAATACAATAGCAAATGCTGAAAGTAAAGATGAGCATTACAATTCAAATAATTAAGCAAGATTAAGAACTGTTGCCAGTACTACTGTCAGCTTACAATATGATAGAGAATTCGCCTGCCAAGAGCATAGAGTTAGAACAATTCAACGAGCATTTAGATATAGAATTCTCCTTGCTTAATGGAAATACCAAACTGATTTCTTCTCTCAAAAACCAGATTTAAGATTCTGATCAAATCAGATCTGCACTTATAAATGCAAAACCAACAACCCTAAAATCCACTAAAATGCTCACAACTCACTCAATACTTGTCAGAATGACATGAGACTTGATGCAAACGAATGCTAGGATGATGACAATGAAGACTAGACAAAGAAACAGCTGACAAATTGAAGTTATTTTTTTCTAAACACTTGTCAGGCGGAACAGAATGGTACAGCCTCTAGAAATGTTCTACCAACAAGATAAAATCAGATTCTTCATTATAAATCACCAAAATTTGTAGAAATGGGTGCCTAGGGCATAGAAATGGTTCTAGCCAATACCCAGAATGAATATATTTTTATTTTTTGACTTGTGAGCAAATACAACATGCAGTTATATTAAATCAGCAACTCCAGAACTTCATTAACATGCTAGAAATTGAACTACAAATGCAAAATAACTACTACAATGCAAAAATCTCACTACAACTAAACCTCTCAACTAGTTGTTGTCTTTCAAGTAAGAAGTCGAGCCAAGGCTAGGAGGCATTCATTCCTCGAAGCAATCCCAAAGCCAACCCGGCAGCATAACTTTGCAAATTCATCAGATAAACAAAATGAGGACCTCGAGCTCCAATTTATAACTTTAGAAGAGCTTTCTAGAAACCTCCAAGAAGGGCGCCACCTCAAAGATTCTTTTAGGTCATTGACTTGTCTTTTGTCTTCGCCCTCAGGATGGCGTACTTGCTTAAGAAGATAAATTTCACTTTTTAAATAAAATATTTGGCTCACCCAAAGTTAGCGTCCAAACTCCTTGAGCAATATTTGGCTTTAGAAATATTAAAATATTTCCTCCATGTGAAAATACCCTTCAATGTCCCCCTTTTAAAGACAATATTAATTCATGATGCTAGAACAAGGAATTATAATGTTAAATTATAACATTATAATATAAAATATCTTATATCACCATGGAAATGCATCAGAAGCCAAATTCAACCATACCGTCTGAACAGACTGCCAAAGTGGAGCCAACTGATTAGGAGTCAACAAGTCAACTACTAAAAATAGAATTTACTAAAAATAGTAAATTCATGTAATTGCTCAGAATGCCGAACTGAAACCACCAACGCGAAGCTCTCAGAAAACCCAGAAGGAATCCGCAATCCAAGTTCAACAATTCCAAAAGAAGACTCCGCAAAAAGACGAAAACATCCTCCAAGAAGTTTGGAAACCCTGATTCGAGCTTCTGCTTAGCCTACGAGTTTCCAGAAATAGGCTAAATCCAAATGAAGAGCGTAGGGCTAAATTGGGGACATTACAGTCCGCCCTTCCCAAAATTGCTTGTCCTCAAGCAATGCCACCACAACTCTAGAAAAACTCAAACTGCACCAAACCAAACCAAGTACAATCCCAAGGTCCCATATTCGTCTGAAAGAAGACCCACCATGCTGATATTGCACTACTTTGATCACAATAGTGGAACCATAATGGCCAAAATGCTCTGAGTTAGCAAAATCAACAATGCCACTGTCTATCACAAACCTAGGCATTGGAAAAGATAGTCTACTCAACTCAAAATTGTAATCCTCAACATGCCTCCATAAGGTATCTAACACAACCATGATTGCAGATGTGACCTCTCCAAAACTTCTTGCAAAGAGGGAAGCAATCCTTTGCAAGAGTTCATCAAACTCTAACTCATGACTCCACATGAGTCTACTATGCCTCCCCTGCATTATTCTGATGCAACCATGAAGATTACTAAAAACTCTTACAATTCCCACTCCAAGAGCCTCAGAATGGTGAACCAAAGCATGTGAGAATCCGCTGTCCTGAACCAACACTGAGAGTAAACTGTCAAAATTTCCATCACAAACCATCATAAGATGAATTTGGAGAGTAGGAAAGGTGTGAAAGAACAAATAATTGCTACTGATCAAGGTTGGGATCAACATAGTGCAATCTGATACTAGAGTCCTACACGAAGGAAAACAACAACACCACTCAAATTCCCAAGTGTGAGCATGTGAGATGACCATCGAGCTACAAGGTGACACCTCCAAAGTGGCAGGAAAACAAACTAGAGCAATGTCCAACTGAAAACTACCACCTCTTTGACAAGTAGTGATGGAAAAACTCTCCCAAACGAGAGTAACTCCACAAGTAAGGTGGCTGATCTGCCTCCAATCAGCAAACTCGTGTCTCAAAATCTGCCCTTGTCTTAACCGAGGATCACTGCCAAAAGCAACCAACTGTTTATTTCTCCAACCCATACTCAAAATTATTCTCCAATCCATTTGTTGATGAACAAACGAACCCATCAAGTGGCAAACAAAGAAACAGACAACATCAACAAATCTGGAAATTTGATCCTTATTCCTCCAATAGTCCTTTCCAAATGTAATAAGCTCTATCAAGCCAAATTGAGGATCCCAAGCACGGATACCCAACCAAAAATGATTTTCAACCCATAGCAAGGTAATCTCAATGCATCCCCAAGTGCCAGTAAGGATCAAGTGCATACAGAAGAGATTGATGCCTCCTCTAGTGAACCCTTGAAGCCTATCCATGAAAGTTTCAACAACATTGGAGCATGAAATATTAAATGACCTCAAATCCAACTCCAACAATGGTCTAATAAGTGCCAAAACATCATTCAACCAAAGGGATGGATTGACAGGCATACAAACACCAAGTTCAGGTCCATCTTTCTTCCCTATTTCATGAGTAACAAAACTGAAATCTTTGCTCCTTGCTGCTGTAATGAAGTTACCAGCAGCTACCAAGTCTTGCTTTGTTAACACCTTGGTGTCAGAGATGTTGAAATCTCCTCGAATCATCATTTCCCATGTAGAGACTCCATCCTCAAACCCACTTATGCATTCATTACTAACCAACAAATGTGGCACATCCTCATGGAGTGATATCAAAGCATCCAAGCATTGGAAACTATACTTAGTCTCATTCTCCGTTTCATCCTCCATCTCATAGAGAGGATTATCATAACTTTCTTCATCATCCTCTTCAAAGAGAGGATTGTCAAAAACTTGAAAGTTATTCCTTCCATCTTGCTGATCCAAATCTACACTTGCAACTTCAGTCCTTCTTGTGAGACCTTCTAGGTCAAACTCCTCTTGAAGACTATCAAGGTCACCAATTACTTGCTTGATTTCTTCGGCTCTATGTGCATTCTCTTGCTTCGTGAAAAATTTGAAATCAGCAAACTGATTTCCTACCTCCATTAATGCCATTTGAGTTTCTTCTAATGTAGCCTTTGTTGATTCAAGCTCCAAAGAAAGTTCATCGAACTTCCTCTCTCTATCTTGAGAAGCACAAATGGTCTTCTTTGCAACTTCAATGGCATGATCACAATCTTCAATCAAGTGCATGTACTCGGACTTCAAGGTTACCAAAGAGTTTCTGATAAGTTGCAAATTGGAAAGAGCAACTTCATCTTTCACTCCTCTTTGTCTCACTTCAAGTTGGGCCTTCCAGTAAAGCTCTTCAACCAAGCTAAGTGTGTGATCAAACAAGGATAAAGTTTGCACTTCCTTGTCAACGGACACCTTGAATTGTCTTTCCCACTCATAAGAATGTGAAGATGGTGAACTGCTGAGAATGTGAAGATGGTGAACTGCTGATAGGATGCAACTGAAAAGCAGACCCCTGTCCCTTGTCTTTGCTACCCTCAATGCTGCTCCAACATTCTTGTACTTCACCATCGACTAGTGGAGAATGCTCATTGTCATAAAAAGCATCATACTTCACAAATTCTTCAACACAATGCTTGCAATCAGCTTCATGCATTGAAAAATTAGATTTGTGTTTAGTAACACCTTCAAACTCTACATCTTCAAGAGCCATATGGTCTTCTAGCTCTTCTTCTTCATTAACGTCTCCTTGGTCAAACATTATCGCAGCATCAAACTTGATCAGTGGATCATAATTGTCTGTTGTTCGGAAAGTTTTTGTAGCAACATAATCTTCTTCTTCAAAGACAACTTCTCCTCCAAGGGCTACCTCATAGTTTTCCATGCAATTTGGTTCTTTTTCTTCATCAGGATCAAAGGGAAACTTATCCCGCACAAGTTCTTTAACATAACTTGATGCCAACACACCCGGATCCCAAATGCCAAGGGGTTGACTGAGATGATCAACAAGAAGAGGTTTTTCATGCTTCACTGGAAGTATTAACTCAATGAATAAGTCAACTCCTGAATCTCTTAAGCTGATATCTTCAAAAACATTTTCCTCCAATGGTTCGGTTTGCTGGTCAAACCCAAGTCCGACAATGTCACCACCGAAAGGGAGTGAAGAATCTTCGCTGCTTGTTGTTTCAAAAACTTCACCTTCATTATCTTTTATGGAACCATCATGAAAAAGTATGTCACTGATTTCTTCAGGTGGAACTTCTTAGGAAGTTGAGACAGCAACAAGAGTAAAATCTTTCATCATCAAATCTTCAATATGATCTTGCATGAACTCCGTAGAGTCGTCACCAACATCATCACTACAGTCTTGGTCATAAGCTAGTTCTACGACATCACTAGCATTTTTTCCATCTTGTACTCCTTCAACGAACTCATCCCACACAACAGTACTACTATAATTTTCTGTGAAGTCATTTCTCTCAGGACCTCCATGGGCTGAATCCAAATTAGGATTCAAGACTGCTACTATGTTCTAATCTTCATCACTTGCTATCACATGCAAGTCTCAGAAAGTATTGTGGGGCTCTTCCACACATTCTTCAACTGACAAAGTTTCATCAACATGCTTGTTTGTGGGCTGCAATTCACAAATAGACACTTCATCTTCTTCCTTCTTTGATCCTTCAGCCAAAACTTGTTATGCTTCCCTTTTTATCATTTTCCTGATGTGGTCCACCATCTCTGACTTTTCGGGCTTCAGAAATGCCACACAATTCAAATGGGTATCAAATGAAACATTGTTCCTATAATCATCTGGCATGTTTAGATATTGCTCACGGAGTATGGCAGCCTCATGTTCACATTGTCTTTTGTACTGTTTGGCATACTCAATAAAATCTCTTGTGGCCAAACTAACCTTTCCTTCCTCAAATGCCATAATCGAATCTGACTTCTCACAATTATTGAACAAACAATGATACATCTTTGAAACTTCTGAAAACTGATCTAAGCTCGATTCTGACCTCTGGTGAAGAAACTGATTCTCTATCACTCAACTGTCAACTAAACTTTGATGGGCACAGGATGGCAGGATCTTGGCTTTGATACCACTAAAATATTTTGAGCCAATTTTTTTTTCATTTTTTTAAATTACAAATTACAACCAATGCACCCGTTAAGGTTAGTAGCTAAACCAAAACGTTGTTGAAGCAACTCTAACCAGAATTTACACCAAGATCCCGATATGGGCAAGGTGTGAGCATTGGTCAGAGGATCTTAATCAAAATGCTTATGCAAGAACTCTAACCAAGAATGGCGCCAATGATGGTGAGCATATGGTCAGAGGGTCTTCTATGCTAAGTACTGAAAGGCAACTCGACACCAAGTATGTGCTACCCAATCCAGTATGGAGTTGAGGCGACCATATGGCGGAGTATTACAAATTACAATGCTTGAAAGAAAGAACTGAAATGCTGAAAGTACTCAACACCCAGAATGTGCTTTCTAACCCAAAGTGGGAAAGTAGCTACCATACGGCAGAGGTAAATTAAATACAATAGAAAATGCTGAAAGTAAAGATGAGCATTACAATTCAGATAATTAAGCAAGATTAAGAACTGTTGCCAGTACTACTGTCAGCTTACAATATGATAGAGAATTCACCTGCCAAGAGCATAGAGTTAGAACAATTCAACGAGCATTTAGATATAGAATTCTCCTTGCTTAATGGAAATACCAAACTGATTTCTTCTCTCAAAAACCAGATTTAAGATTCTGATCAAATTAGATTTGCACTTTTAAATGCAAAACCAGCAACCCTAAAATCCACTAAAATGCTCACAACTCACTCAATACTTGTCAGAATGACATGAGACTTGATGCAGACGAATGCTAGGATGATGACAATGAAGACTAGACAAAGAAATAGCTGACAAATTGAAGTATTTTTTTTTCTAAACACTTGCCAGGCGGAACAGAATGGTACAGCCTCTAGAAATGTTCTACCAACAAGATAAAATCAGATTCTTCATTATAAATCACCAAAATTTGCACAAATAGGCGCCTAGGGCATAGAAATGGTTCTAGCCAATACCCAGAACGAATATATTTTTATTTTTTGACTTATGAGCAAATACAACATGCAGCTATACTAAATCAGCAACTCCAGAACTTCATTAACATGCTAGAAATTGAACTACAAATGCAAAATAACTACTACAATGCAAAAATCTCACTACAACTAAACCTCTCAACTAGTTGATGTCTTTCAAGCAAGAAGTTGAGCCAAGGCTAGGAGGCATTCATTCCTCGAAGCAATCCCAAAGCCAACCCGGCAGCATAACTTTGCAAATTCATCAGATAAACAAAATGAGGACCCCGAGCTCCAATTTATAACTTTAGAAGAGCTTTCTAGAAACCTCCAAGAAGGGCGCCACCTCAAAGATTCTTTTAGGTCATTGACTTGTCTTTTGTCTTCACCCCCAGGATGGCGTACTTGCTTAAGAAGATAAATTTCACTTTTTAAATAAAATATTTGGCTCACCCAAAGTTGGCGTCCAAACTCCTTGAGCAATATTTGGCTTTAGAAATATTAAAATATTTCCTCCATGTGAAAATACCCTTCAATGCCCCCCTTTTAAAGACAATATTAATTCATGATGCTAGAACAAGGAATTATAATGTTAAATTATAACATTATAATATAAAATATCTTATATCACCATGGAAATGCATCAGAAGCCAAATTCAACCATACAGATACGAACGAGACTGCAAAGTGGAGCCAAGCGATTAGGAGTCAACAAGTCAAAGCTGCCAAAAATAGAATTTACTAAAAATAGTAAATTCGTATGATTACCAGAATGTGGTAGAAACCACCACCAACCACGAAGCTCTCAAAAACCTAGAGGAATCTGCAATCCAAGTTCAACAATTTCAAAGAGACTCTGCCAAAAGGCGAGCATCCTCCAAAGAAGTTTGGAAACCTGATTCGAATACGCTTAGCCCTCTGAAGTTTCGAAATAGGCTAAATCCAAATGAAAGGCGTAGAGGGCTAAGTGGGGACATTACATATGAAATTGCAAGATCCAAAGAAAGGTTGTGTGCATCAAAGCTATATCTTGATTACCATTTTCTCAACAAGGGCCTCATGGTCAAATGATTCTTCTCCATTATGATAAATTTAGTATCATGCATATTCCCAATCATACCAATTTTAGCTTGATTCACAACCATGGTGGGATTGAACTATGACTTCTTATAGTTAGGAAAAGAGGATGATTTTGGTATTAGAAGGAAATAAGGATCGAACAATGTTTAGATTTGATTAAGAAATTAGACAATGAGAAAGCACTTAAATCTAAAAACTAAATAAGATTCAAGAAAACCTTTAAACTACTTGGGTATCAAAGAATTATTTACATAATAAAAAGTTGAAAATCTACAAATAGAAATACCAAGTTAAAAAAACAAGAATAATCGTTATGGTAATAGAAAGAGAAAATGCTTCCTCTTAAAAAACATAACATTAAGTACCAAAACATGATTCAAGTACCAACACATTCAAGTACCAAAACATTAAGTATGATGATTGGGATGAGAGGATCAACTTGGGGAGGATTATTATAGCATCATTAATTGGAACTTTTTAATTTCATCTCTTTGTGTTTCGTGTTGTTTTTAATGTTTTTAATTAGAGTGCAGATGATGTTAATATACATTTAATGATGCATTTTTGATGTTCTATAACTTTTTGATGTTCTCAAGGCTATATAATTGAAGTTCATTTATGTTAACAACTATTAGATTAAATATTTTTATCCCCAATTATTTTCAAATGATTTTATACTTTAATCTTTG
This sequence comes from Sequoia sempervirens, assembly GCA_007258455.2. Taxonomy (NCBI): domain Eukaryota; kingdom Viridiplantae; phylum Streptophyta; class Pinopsida; order Cupressales; family Cupressaceae; genus Sequoia; species Sequoia sempervirens. The sequence goes on from VDFB02149867.1 coordinate 14,890, forward strand.
TATTCTTATTCTTTCTTTCATCGTTTCATTTAAAATTTGAACCATTTAAGGATGTTATGCTATAGATTATAGTTGTCTTCCAATTCTTTTTAAATCAAGTTAATAGTATGAAAATATTATTGATGAGTAGATGAATTAAATTACAAGTTCTATTTTAGATTTGTATTCTTTTTTATCCTAGATATATTATTTACCAAAATCTTATTATTATTTTTAGGTGTCTTGTATATATATAACATGGAAAATGTAGATCATGTTTCCTGTGCTAGAATCTTTGTTTTGCAAATACTAGTAATGAGATAAAAAATTAAGAGATTCATTAGCACAAGGTGCAAACCCAGGGATATATAGTGAACCATGCATGTTAATATTGCATAGTCTAGAAAAACTAAAAGATGAACTTGAGAGGACTAGTGCATATTCCCAAGACAGAGTGACTGCTATTCTTTCCCACATGCGGGAAGAAGTACATGGTGACGTTCCCCTTAAACAAATACAAGATAGTGTCACCAAAGAAATGATAAAAGCCACTTGTTTTCCATTTTATCAAAATGTATTGTAAAAGATTTAGGGGTCTGAGGTCACTAGATGTATCGATCATGCTATGGCCTCATTGATCTACCCATGATTTCTCACAGCACATGGTCTATACCCACACAATGACCAGATTCCATTGTATTTTGTTCAACAGTTGTATGTTGAGGTCCATTTGAGCCTCAAAGTTAACTACCTGGACATTTCGCCATATGCTGGTTAGGGGAGTGGCAGGATTGTTGATAGGCCCTATCGTCGAGCAAATGAACCACCCCAATGTTTAGGGTATTGGTTGGTGGCTTGGTCTCTGCTCTCACTTGACTCTAGCCCCATAGCGGATGAGGTTGTTGTTGCTTCCCAAAAGGAAGCAATTGACACTGTAGGTGACATTGCGGTTGCCACCACTAGGATATTTGATGATCGTGTAGGTCAGTATTTGATATCTAGACATTCCCGATCCACACCATTTTCAGCACAGTGGACCACCATGGATCCTTTTACAATGACCGACATCCCTACTCCTACACAGCTTGATGCACTTGCAGGAGATATGGCACACATGACTCTACATTGTTTGGCTGAGGACCTGTTGGAGGCATATGCCCACATTGCATCAGACAATGGGATCGGTATAGAGCATGTTAGAGATCATTTGAGACATAGAGGTCGTTCAGTTCCAGGATCCCATCACTCTCAGCCGAGCACTAGTGTGCATCAGAATCCACCTATAGTTCATACGGTAGCTGCACAAACTATGGGTTTTACTGATATGTTGATTGGTTCTAGTTCATCATCACTGATGCCATCTCATCTTCATAGTCCTCTACATTCATCATTTATGACACGACATGAGATAGATCAGATGGATCACGGATATTGATTACATTAAACGATGCGTTTGGTCCATATGGTGGAGGCCCGAGATGTTTGGAGGACTTAGGTCTCATACGATATCAGATGATGTGCATGTATGTGTGCATGTGCATGTTTCAATTCTTTTTTATTATTTTTAAATTTCTTTCGCTAGATATTCATTTAAGCTAATATATATGTGTGTATATATATTATTTATAGGTGGACATACCTCATATCACTCTTAGCCTTGGTCCAGATCATGTGCATGATCGATGTGACTCTGTGGATGAATTTGCTACCAGTGGACATGTGAGTTTTCATAAAATATATATTTATGTATGCATAGATAAATACAAGTTGTAGATTGATATTTAAAAATACAAGTTCATTTAAAAATAGCTTTCATAAAATTTATGTAATAAAAATTATATGTATTTAACACATCTTGTACACAATTTTATTTACAGGGCTCAGCACATCCATTAGAGCAGGACCGTTCTCATTCAGATGGCCATTAAATGCAGGTAGACATTCTTATTAGGCCATGCATTCTAGATTTATGATCTTTATCACATGTGTATTTAGTTATATGATGATCTTTAAAAATAGTATTTGATATTTGGTGATCTTACACTTGCTTATGATATACATACATTTGCTTGTTTTGATCTTTAATTA
>VDFB02149868.1:0-29075 GCA_007258455.2 Sequoia sempervirens
CCCTCTCCCTTTTCACTTCTTTTCTCTTCCTCTCTTTCTCTCTCTATATGTTTGTCTCCTTAAGTATGCAATGGGTACATTGAAGAGGTCTTAAAGGTGAATTATAATATATCCTTAATAAAATGGCATGCTACCTTGAGCATAACTCCGCAAAGACACATGCCATCCTTGGATAATTGACATGAAACAACCAATCAAAATTTTTTTTCTCTTTTTTCTCTCTTTTCCTTTGTATCTCTTATATTTCTCTCTCTCATGCTTTATCTCTCCTTTGTTAGAATATTTTTTCACAATGTCAAGGTTTAGCTACTTGCTTGTCTACTTGAGTTGTTTGAGCTACTTGCCTGTGTGTTGAGCTACCTAGTTGTGTGCTTGAGCTACTTTGCTGCTTGCTTGAGCTAACTGGTTGCCCAGTTGAGTTATTTGACTATTTTTAAATCCTTGTTAGCGTTTGTGCCATCTTAGTATGCACTTTATCAACAGGCTGAATTTTATTCAAAGGAAATTATTTTTGTGGGGTCCATTTATTTATCTCTATGCATTGATAACTTCTAGTTTATATTTTTAGAGGCAATAATTCCTTTATGGTGGTGACTATTCTATTCTGGTCTTTTTTTTAAGAGATGTGTTGCAAACGTGTATGGTTGCATGAAGACCATTCAATGTTTCTTTCATTCGCCTTTCTCTAACACATGCGACTTTGTTAATTTATTTATGGCTTTTGTTGTCGTGTTCTTTCAGACTACTCTCTGCCTCCACCTTTATTCACTGGCCTCGGCTATTTGAAATAAAATTTATTGATTCTATTTTATCTTTTGCCAAAGCTATGACAGTTATGGTCCTACATGGCAAGTGAAGTATACTTTATGTGATTCAGTGGAATTTTTATTTTATCTTCAACATATGTATGTCGACCACTTGAGGCTCTCTTTTTTCCATCCTTTTAAGAAATGATTGAATTGAAGCGGCTTTATAATTTTTTTGTTTATTTTAAATTCAGAGAAATGATTGAATCAATATAGTGCTCAATGGCTCTTTCAGGACAGTTTTTCAAAAACCACTATTCATATCTTCTAAAGTTGTGTTAGTGTGTGAGGACATTTTTTATGGTATTAATTGAGTATGAATCTCACATCGCCTTTACTATTTTTAAGAAGCGATTTATGCAATAGAGGTGTGGCATGAATCGTGTCTTCATTTCACTTGTGACGACTTCTTATTTTCCAAGCCTATTATTCATCTTTGTCGCTTCCAATACATGTGATGACTCCAATATGGGTGTTGAAGTATGAATCCTAATTTGATGCCTATAGTGAAAAAAAATATAAAGCTCGATGATTTTGTCGTAAAACATTTTTTTCATATTATGCAAAGTTGTGCATTGTGATGTATATAGACATTACTTGAGCCTTTCAAGGATAATACTATGTTGAAAATATTTTGAAAGAGCATATTCATATCAAAGAAAGTTGGTGTCAATTGAGTAAAGGGACATTATTGTGTGGAAGATGTGAGTAGTGATTGATTATCAGTTGAGTCGATAATTTCTATATGAGGTGAGTGTGATAAGTATATGTGTGGGTGGAATAAGGTGTTCTGGTGTGTGTCAGAAAAATGAGTTGAGTGTTGCTTTGACCATGCCTTGAGATTTGATAAAAAGGATATGATGGTTTGAGATCATTTTCTTCAAAATCATAAGGACATTGTAGTGAAAATTTTTATTCTGAAAAACATATTGAGTTGATTGTGTTATGTACTGAGAAGGATACATAAAGTTTCTGAAAATTCATTGCTAATTCAAAGAACAGAGCTGTGTATAATTTACATAGTCTGAGATGTGTAGAGAACATAGTATTCTTGACTTTATCATTTCCTTTGTATGGTTTTTCTTTTTAAATCAGGTGAAAAAGGCCTTTTGGTAAGAGTTTGAGTTTGGAGTTGGGAGTATGGTGAATGAAGTGTGTTGTTGCTTTTGTTCAATGGTCATGAGTGTAAAGGTATACAATAATATACACTTTTTCTTGGGCTGTGTAAAGAGGGAGTTAGTCTTCTTGTGCTTTTGAAGAGGAAATGTATATCGCTTGGAGTCTCGCAAATTATCTTTCGTAGATTTTGTTTTTAAGATGAAATTTTATTAAATAAAAGAGTAGTCTGATTCTTTTCTAAGGTTTGTGTAAATACTTAACCAAAAAGTTTGTTTGCAAGATTAGATCTCTCAATTGTTGTGCAGATTGGTGTTTGTCTTTAAAATCAGTTTTGTGAAGTCTAAAGTTGGTGCTTTGAAGGAAATTTGGTGCTCACTTGTGTAATTAAGTGCCCTTCAAAGATAATAAAAGCAATATTTTGATGTGGCTTTTTTTACTTAGAAGGGTTTTCCACATAATCTCAGTGTTCATTGTGTCTATCTTGTTCATGGTGTTTCATGTTGCTCTTAATGTTCTAATTTCTAATTTATGTGGTTTCAAGTTTTAAAAGTTTTGGAATAATGATTCACCCCCCTCTTAGTATTTCTTGTGTCCTCTTCAGTTGGTATCAAAGTGTGGTTCCTTGGTTTGAAAGCTTAGTCACTTGGAGGTTGGTCTTGATTACACACATGGGTTTGAATGAAGGTCTTACTAGAAATAGAGCTCCTTTCTTTTTTGGCTCTAACTATGCATTCTATAGTGTTCTTATGCATACCTACTTAAAATGTCTCTTGGATTTGATATGTGGCAAGCTGTGGTAAGTGGATGCACATTTCCTACAACTCCTCCAACCGATACTCCTAGAAAGAGAGCTTTTTATAATAATGCAAAGGCTATGAATGCTATCTTATGTGGTTAGTCTGAAACATAATTTGTGAAGGTGATGCATTGTGATACTACTCACGAGATTTCGGATAAGCTTCAGAAAACCTATGAAGGTGATGTTAAGGTTAGGAAGGAAAAACTTCAAACACATAGAGGACATTTTGAGAGTCTCTAGATGCAGGAAGATGAAAAAAATGATGTTTATTTTCTACGAGTTGAGAAAGATGTGAACACTATCAAAGGGCTAGGAGAGAAGGTTGAAGAGTCTACAATTCAAAATATTTTGAGAACCTTCCTTTGTGTTTTGATGGAAAGGTTTCAGCAATAGAAGAGATAAAGGAGCTTGACAAGTTGACCATTGATGAACTTCATGGTATTCTTACAACCTACGAAATGAGGACTATCTTTAATCAACCAGACAAAAATAAGATAGCCTTCAAATTTACAAAAAAGGGAAAAGACAAGGTGCATACAACCAACGATAGTTCATATTCAAATTCAGATTTTGATGAGGCGCATTTCATAAGAAAGTTGAAGAAGGGTTCAGGTAAATATAAAGGCAAGTTTCCTTTTAAATGCTTCAACTATGGTAAGATAAGACACTTTGCATCCAAATGTTTGTATGAGAAGAATGAGGATAGCGATTGTGAGAAGAAATCAAAACATTCCAAGGAGTATCAAGGCAAGAAGAATAAGTATAAGAAATTTTCTAAATGTTTTTATTTGAATGATCACAATAGTTCATCAGAAGTTAGTGATGTCTTCAGTAGAAGAAATTTTATTTATGGTTGAAGAAGTAAACTTACCCTCGAATGGAGATGAACATGTAAATGAACAATATGATGAAGAAGCCAAAGTTGATCTTGAAGAAGAACTCACTAGTGCCTAAAGTGAAATCAAAAGACTTTGGAAGAAAAATCAAAACTTGAAGTTATTGTTACAAGAAGAATGTGATGCAAAAATTAAGTCATGTCAAGCCCTTGAAGAAGTAGAAAATTTGATAGTTGATTTGAAGGTTCAAATTGAAGAGGCAAAGAGAATAGAAGAAGAAACCAGAAATTAGCTTAAGGTAAAAGAGGAGAATGTTGAGAGACTTAAATATGAAGTTGTTTCACTTAGAAACACAAAAAAAAATTCAAAAAAGATGAGTAAAGAGAAGATAAATAAAAAATGCTCTATGTCATTTGATAAGATCATTAGTGCATAGAGATCTCCTCGTGAAAAAGGTGGAGTTGGCTGTGAAAGAAGTCAATGTTTCATGCCCATAAATGAAAAACATAAAGGTAACACTGATTGCTCAAAATATTTACATTCAAAGATCAAAAATAACACTTGCAAAAGACCTATTCCAAGACAACATCAAATGACCAAGTTTAATGATTCTTTCTTTTATGGGTATTATTTTTCATGTAATTGTTTTGGTCACAAAGCTACAAAGTAGAGTTATTACAAGAAATAATTTCAGACATGTGAATAGGAATTATTTTGCTCCTTGGATGAATTACAATGTGATATGTTACAAATGCAATAACTTTGGTCACACTGTAAAGACGTATAGAAGCAATTTTATGGATTTCTCTATGCAAAACAAGAAGGTTGACAAAGCAAAAGAAGTTAAGAAGGTTTGGAGGAAAAAGAATGAGGTTGAAAAAGTTGAATCTAGTGGAGTTGCTACTAGTGTTTATCAATTTGAAGATTTTAGAAAAAGGAAGTTGGAAGTGTTTTCACTTCATCCTTGAGAAAGTGTTAAGACTTAGGGAAAGCTTTCATTGGCATACTTTATCAACCCCATTTCAGATATGCAAGATTTTTTAGGTTTGCAAGTTATTCTTTTTGTGCTTTGAATTTCTAGAAGAGAAGTGAAATGAGCTTTGGAGTGAGCTATTTGAGTACCTCTTAGCTTGTAAAGCTACCGATTATTCATTAGATCCTCATTATTTTAATGTCATGTGATCAACAAGCATGTTCTTTACATCATGCCATTGGTTTTAGTTTGTCATTGATGTCAAAGGGGGAGTAGTAAGTCAGGGGAGCAACATTGTTTCATATCAGTATTTGGTTTCAATGCAATTTAGATTTCAGGAAGTGTTTCCAAGTGTAGTATTGGTTATGGTTTCAGTTGGTGTTGCCATCAATGACAAAGGAGGAGATTGTTAGAATATTTTGTCATTGATGTCAAGGTTTAGCTATTTTCCTATCTACTTGAGTTGCTTGAGCTACTTTCCTATGTGTTGAGCTACCTGGTTGTGTGCTTGAGCTACCTAGTTGCTTGCTTGAGCTAGTTGGTTGTCTGGTTGAATTGTTTGACTATCTGCTTGAGCTTGTTGCTTGTATACATTTCAGCTCCTTATCAACATTTGTGCCATCTCAACATGCTTTTTTAGTAGGTTGAATTTTCTTCAAAGGAATTTCTTTTTGTGGGGCTCATTTATTCACCTCTATGCATCGATAACTTCTAGTTTATATTTTTAGAGGCGAAAATTCCTTTATGGTGGCGGCTATTATATTGTGGTATTTTTTTTTTAAGAGACGCGTTACAGATGTGTATGAATGCATGAAGACCATTCAATATTTCCTTCATTTTCTTATCTCTAAAATAGGTGGCTTTGTTAATTTCTTCATGGCTTTTGTTGTTGTGTTCTTTCAGTTTGCTCTCTGCCTCCTTTATTCACCAGCCTTGACTATTTGAAATCAAATTTATTGATTCTATTTTATCTTCAACCAATAAATTTTATGAAGTTGTGATGGTTATGGTCCTTCATGGCAAGTGGAGTATACTTTATGTGAGTCAATGGCATGTTTCTTTTATCATCAGCATATGTATGTCGACAGCTTGAGACTTTATTTTTGTCATCCTTTCTAAGCAAAGATTGAAGTGAGGTGGCTTTATAACTGTTTTGTTTATTTTAAATTCGGAGAAATTATTGAATCGATATAGTGCTCGATGGCTCTTTTAGGACAGGTTTTTTAAAAATACTATTCATATTTTCTCGAGCTATGTTAGTGTGTGAAGACATTTTTATGGTATCGACTGATTATGAATATCACATCATCTTTATTATTTCTAAGTAGTGGTTTATGCAATAGAGGTGTGTGTGAATCTTGTCTTCATTTTACTTGTGACAAATTCTTCTTTTTCAGGCCTATTGTTCATCTGTATCGCTTCTAATACATGTGACAACTCCATTATGGGTCTCGGAGTATAAATCTTATTTTGATGTCTACATTGAAAAAAATATAGAGCTTGATGATTTTTCCATAATATATATTTTTTGTATTATGTGAAGCTGTGCACTATAATGTATATAGACACTACTCGACCCTTTTAAGGATAATACTATGTTGAATACATTTTGAAAGAGTATACTCATTTCAAAGGAAAGCTAGTGTCAATTGAGTAAAGGGACACTATTGTGTGGAAAATGCTAGTGATTGATTATCAGTTGAGTCGATAATTTCTATAGGAGGCAACTGTGATAAGTTTGTGTATAGGTGGAATAAGGTGTTTTGGTGTGTGTTGAAAAAATGATCTGAGTGTTTCTTTGGCCATGCCTTGAGATTTGATAAAAAGGATAGAATGGTCTGAGATCATTTCCTTGAAAATCATAAGGACGTTGCATTGAAAATTTTTATTCTAAAAAATATGTGGAGTCGATTGTGTTATGTGCTAAGAAGGATGCATAAAGTTTCTAAAAATTCATTGCTAATTCAAAGAACAGAGCCGTGTATAATTTAGACAGTCCGTGCTATGTAGAGAACAGAGTATTATCAACTTTATCATCTCTTTTGTATGGTCTTTTTTTCAAAATCGGGTGGAAAGGACCTTTTGGTAAGAGTTTGAGTTTGGAAATGGGAATGTGGTGAATGAAGTGTGTTGTTGTTTTTGTTTAATGGTCATGAGTGTGAAGGTATACAATAATATACACTTTTTATTAAACTGTGTAAAGAGGGAGTTGGCCTTCTTGTGCTTTTGAAGAGGAAATGTATATCAGGTCTAGAGTCTCACAAATTATCTTTGGTAGTTTATGTTCTGAAGATGAAGTTGCATTGAATAAAAGGGTAGTATGATTTTGTTATGAGGTTTGTGCAAGGTCTGATTATAGTTTAAGTATTTTAGAACAAAAGGGTTCAGTGCTTGACCAACAAGTTCATTTGCATGATTGGATCTCTCAGTTGTTGTGTAGATTGGTGTCTGTGTTTAAAATCAGTTTTGTGTAGTCTGAAGTTGGTGCTTCAGCAACACTGGAGTTGGTGCTTCGAAGGAGAGTTGGTGCTTTTAGTGGGTTAGTGCTCACTTGTGTAACTAGGTTGGTGTCCTTTGAAGATAATAAAAGTAATTTTTTTTGTGGTTTTTTTACCCAAAATGGTTTTCCATGTAACCTTGGTGTTCATTGTGTCTATCTTGTTCATGGTGTTTCATGTTGCTCTTAATGTTCTGATTTATGATTTATGTGGTTTCAAGTTTTAAAAGTTTTTAAATACTGATTCACCCCCCCTCTTAGTATTTCCTGTGTGCTTTTCATCTTTGTCTATTCCTCTTTGAATCTTTTTCACCATCTATCTCCCTCTCTCTATATATCTATATATCTAAATTTCCCTCTTTCTCTCATTCTCTATTTTTTTAGTTTCTCTTTCTTTATTAGTCGATAGGTTAGCGAGGTTTGAGCCTGAAGCAAGTCTCATGCCTACAAACCACTATTGATTCATTGGAAAAAAAAGTTTTGGTTGCCATTTAATGGTAAACCAACTACCATTCAATGGTAAAATCCTCTCAAATATCAGGTAAAAGCCTCCAAAATCTCACTTATCATGTAATAGCTAAATAAATATTGATTGGACAACTGGGTGAGAACATTTTATTTCCATTTGCAGTACTTTTTGTCAATTTGATGGAAACTTCTTTTTTCATTTGCACTGCTTTATGTTTTAAATTTGTATGCAAATATTTTATAATCAGATAATACTTAATTTCTTTAAAGAAAAAATTTAGATTTGTCTAAATTTATTTCATTACATTATAAACACTTAGTATTAATTATTTAATCTAGCCACATGTAACTAGAATTTGTAGCACATCCATGTACAAACACATACTCTCTAACATATTAACATAAATATAGTTTTCTATCAGCGTAATTCTTGAACCTCCTTTAGGTGCAAGTGCTAGTATATATACCTCTCTAAATAGAATTGTCTCCGCCTCCATCTCTTTATTTTTCCTAATCTCTCCAAAGATCAAATAAACTATCAGATTTGTTATATATTAATTTAATTTGTTCCATAGAATATAATATATAATAATAAGTAGTATAATATATTATTTATAATTTATATTTTATTGTATAAAATATACATTATGTATTAATTATGCTAATTATACTCAGGTTAAAGGATGTCGTAAAGTTAAAACCTAAATGTGCTCATTATTAGGATCTTGGCTATAGTTTTCATTTTAATAAACATACTCTAAAACCTTATCGAAACCTTATTTTTAGGCTGCAACTCACCAAATTGGAGAAGTGAAAGGTCAATTCCAATGAGGAAGAGTTTGGAGGATCGAATGTGCTCATTATTAGGATCTTGGCCGTAATTTTCATTTTAATAAATATACTCTAAAACCCCATTGAAACCTTATTTTTAGGTTGTAGCTCGCCAAATTGGAGAAGTGAAAGTTCAATATTAGCAAGGAAGAGTTTGGAGGAGCGAAAACTAATAGCGTGGGGAAAGCAGCAAAAAAAAGGGCAAAAAATAGCCAAAAAAATGGCGTAAAATGATGAATGGCTGAAAAATGATGAGAACGGCGAACAAATTGCAGCTTAGGAAGAGTATTGAATTCCAATATATGGCCATTGTTTGGCACTAATTTTTAAAGGCAATTCAATTTCATTCCAATTTTGATGTTTGAAGTATTCAAACATGTAGCACAAGGTTTTTATGAAACAAATATTTTTACCACCCCCCAAAAAGTAAACGAGTAGTACTTTCTATGTTGGGCCCACTGGGTTTTATTTCAAAGTATTTGTAAGGTTGTGTATCAAAAAAACGTGTAAGTGAGTAGAGTCGGGAAAAATGAATGGCTAGTAACACTTGAATCATCTTGCATCCCTTTAAACATAGACTGAACCGTCAATCTTCAATTTTAACTTGGACTTCTTCAAATAGAAAATGTCTTCGCCTAATTATTTTTAATTAAATTAATATAAAAATATACTACTCATCAAATAAAAATAATAATTAAAACTCATTCTAAAATAATTAGAAAACTTTTTAAACAAAAATTAAATATTTTTATAAAAGAATAGATAAAAATTATCAAAAACATATATACTCTGCAATCTCTGATAGATCCTCAAATTATGTGGACTGCGTCGCTATCTTCGAAAATGATGCTCCTACCCCGTGTTGTTTGCACCGTTCAATTTGATTATCTGGGAGTGTGGTGGGGGTAAGGAAGTTCGGCGGTACGTGGGTATGTGTCGAACTCCATGCATATGATTCGAGTATTCGAAGGGATAATATTCATGACTTTTCTTGGTAACTCTCTGAGGCGGTTGGGGGAGGGTGATAACTGCTGCATGATGCCTGGTTTGCTGTCTCCTCGTTCTGAATCCCTTTGCTAAGATGGATGTAGATGATTACTCCTTGATGGCCTTGGTCGCAGAGACACTAACATCTCAGCTACATCCCTTTGCTAAGATGGATGTAGTGGACGTTTGCGGTTGGATTCGCCTCTCACCTGGTGATGTTGGTCAAATGACCTTTGGGCACACAAAATTGTAATTTCCTTTTTGAGCAATTATGGGAGCCACCCCCTTGCTGGTACTGGTTCTTTTTTTTTTTTTATATATATATATATATACTCTCTGCAATCTAGAATGGGAAAACTTGAAAACCCCTCTCCGATTTCAGTCTAAAATTCATATGTTAAGCATGAAACACTCCTACTTTACAGGGATCAATTCATTCATTAACTCCATTTTTCTAATTCAAAATTAAAACAGAAGACCCTATTCTTACTCTTTGATAAGCTATAGAAAAGAAAGCAGAGTGAGGTCCATCACTTACCCTCCAACTATCTCCACGGACCAGCCTGAGCGAGAACAGATCTCTTCAAGAGCACGCTTCCACCCGTCAATCTCTTCTCCTGGGTATCGATTTGGATGGCCATAATATTTTACAAATGATTTCTTATACGGACTGGAGTCCTTTAGAGGATATCTAACATTGGATGGATTCACATCATAAAACAGAGGAATGATTAAGCCCGGGGTATTCAACATTGCTGCGGCCTCCTTGAGACACCAGGCTGAGTCTGCATAGCCTTGGGAAAATATAGGGATTCGTATGGCACTGCTGTCGATTGCTCTTTCCAACCCCAACCAAATTATTTCCCCCTTTTTCAATTTGTCGCTGTCTAAAAAGACTTGCAGACCGGCTTCAGACAGAGCTTGAAAGAGATGATGAACCAGGCCCATTCTCACATCTTTTCCCCTGAAACTCAGAAACACATGATACCTCTTATCGCTTTTGAAGGATATTTTAGAATTATGAGGGTTGAACTCTTCCATCTTAGACATGCGAAATAAAAGGCAGGCTAACAATAGAGAGAAAACATAGGATTCAACTCAACTTTACAGATACTAGAACTCCTCCTATCACACATTACCGTGCCAAATTGCAAATGGCAGCCAACATTTTTTAGTGAAGTCAAATGCAAGCAGGCCCATTTCTGTTAATTGTTCCTGTCCCATGACGTTAAATTTTTCATATTCTATGATTGATGAGATGGAATAGGTGGTAATGCCACACCAGCCGAACCTACTCTTTATAATTTTTATTTTTCCGTCACTGTCAACTTTCCATGTTCGGTTGTATTATAACCTTTTGGTATGCATAGTTTTCTTCCTCCTAAGACGAAGCAATTCATGTGAACACTATTAACTAATCAAATTTATCAATTCAACAAAGATGTCCAAAATACCCAAAGTTTATATTTAATCTATTAAAACATTTTATAATCTAGTAATTATGTTGACGGGCTTCCCACTCTAGGAGGCAACAAGCTCTCCTATAATGCAGGTGGAAATTTATAAATGAAATTGTTTCTTAAGCATTGATCAATCATTCAACAAATTCATGTCAATAAATGAAATTGTTTCTTAAGCATTGATCAATCATTCAACAAATTCATGTCAAATATTTGGGATGTCACTATTTTGAATGATAAGAGAATTAAATAGTTTGTGGGAGGTGGAAGGAGAGATTTTGTGTTTCTATTTTTTTTTTAGCAAATTGGTTCTTTTATGTCTCCATTTTGTGATTTTTTATAATAGATCATCAAATTATTACTATTCTTGAAATTTAGTTTTTTTTAATGAGTTACTTCAAGGTCACATTTTCAACTTCTATGAACATCTTTTTTGAAATTTTCTAATAGAAAGTTGAAGGATCAATTCAAATGACTTACATTAATATTTTATGTTCCCACATCTTTTATTGGACAAATGAGATCTTTTTCCCCACTACTTATGGTAGTTAAAAATTCACATAGCTTGCCAATGAATAGTAGCAACATTACTATATTGTTCCATGAAAGATACCATTTTAAGCATTTTTGCATCCTAGTAGCAATGTTTTAGGTTAACAATATATAAATTATGCATATGAATAAAAAGAGTATGTGAGAAAAAAGTAAGTTCACTCTAAATAAATCCTAAACCTATAAAAAAAAGGAAATTATTGATTATATGATTTGCAAGGATCTATAGGATTCCATAGAGTCCAAAAGTTCATGCTATCAAGAATCCCATAAATTTGGGCAACATTCTTTTAATTCAATGTTCTCTTGATCCACTTCTTGTATGCAAATTTACTCTTTCATCCTAATGAAGCACCAAAATTCTTGTGTCCTCCATCATCACAAACCATGTTAGTTTCCCCATTATTAGAATCCTATTTATGAATAGGCATCCCTCTATATTTTTTAAAACTACCACTCTAATCACATTTTGATTCCAACCATGTAATCAGCTACTTACTGTACAACTTCTCTTCCTTTGCCTTCATCTTTATCCCATTCTTAACTAATATATGATCCTCAAATATTTTAATGGATTTGTGGATAAACTCTATATTTGATGGCTCATTCCACCTACATCAAAAAATCATATACCATTCAAACCAATTGCACTCAAAAGATAGCCTATGTGGAGCACTAGCATTGCTTCTCCTACTTCGTCCTCTTCTACTACGCCCCTTGTTGTATCCTAATTTTGGTATAGAAAAACATTGGGAGAATAAGTTATCAAATAAAATAAAACCTTCTAGTCCTCTAGAGGCAAGATAATGTTTAATATAATGATGGTATTAAGAAAAAAAATTAGCATAAATGATTGGCTTTATTGTGTCAAAGTTAGTTGAGCTACATCTAAGTTTTGAATATTGTTGCCATTCATGAATTAATTGTAGTCTTAACTACTCAAAATTCATCTTAATTGCTCATTTATATTTTTAAGATCATAGTCTTGATTTGGAATTGCATGTACTTATTTGCGAACAAGGTTTTTGGGCCATGTTTTTCTACTATCTACACCACCTAAGAGACTATTGACTTTTTATTATAAATGACCATAACGGTGTTGAAGTGTAAAATATTTTTTTCAAGCTTGATTTGATGATCACGATTTAATATTTTAGTAGCTTGTTCACTTCTACAATATTGGCATCATCATTAAAAAGTTAAAAAGGTGTTATGTTTCTTTGTCATTTTTACCCTCGCTTTCATACATCAACTTGAAGAACAAAGAATCCACTCAATCAATATAGGCATTAATATCCTATTTCAAACAACATTCTATCTTATAATTAACCCACTTGAATATATAGATACTTACAATATATGGGTGGATCCCACAATATTGGTTTACAATTTTTGGCCAAACTGGACACTGAAATAATTTTTTCTAACTAAATCTTCACTTTTGGGCACATATAGTGGCTAAAGCATGAGGAATTTGAAGATGATGCAAACTAGTGATTTGTGACATTTTGTCTATAGATTATAAATATATTTTTTAAAAAAAAAATTGGAATCAAATTGCACTTCTTTTTCCATCTCCTTCAAAACTAGTTATTTTAAATAAACAACATTTTTAAGGAGTGACGCTCACCATATAATGCATAACTTTTTTTCCATGAAGGATAAAATTCTAATTTTTTTGAATTTAGATTTGTAACTACGATATCTAGTGCTCCAATTAGTTTGATAGTGTTTTATTAAATATTTTTTCCTTAATCAAGTTTCGAAGTCAAACCAATTACAATTCAGACATAGGCAGACCATATAACGTAACTTTTTGTATGTACCAAAATTCATTTTTTTTGTTGGATCAAGGACTTCAATATCTAGGGCGATTATCTATTATTTTTCCATATGTGCAAAACAAAGAGCTTGATTTTCAGTGAAAAACCTATGTTTAATAAAACTAAAAAAACAAATACATAATCAAACCAAAACATATTAAAATTATATTATTTGGATAGCTCGTTTCGAGGACTACCAGCATCTAGTTGGGTCTATGAAGTCTCCTCCATTTTCATCCTCAACTCAAGCTTCAAGTGCAAAATTCTAGAATTTTTTGGTGCCAAAGGGTGAGAAGGTGGGAAAAGGGGGGTTCGGGTGAACCAAGATTCATTCAAACCCCCTTTCAAAAAATGTTTTCTTTGTGTTTTTTGGTGTGAATGGTGGGACCTTTCATTTAATTGGTTCACTCAAACTAGGGTTCATTCAAACCCTCTTTTGTGGGTTTACCCATATACATATAATTAACAATTTTTTGTAATAAAATTTTAAAAAATATATTTCAATTAGTTTCATTGAGCTACAATAAAGTTCTAGAGCACATTGAAAATTTTATATAAATCATTGCATTACATATGAAACCTTGTAAGAAAGGCATAGAAAAACACTTGTTGTGCATTCATATTATACAAGCTTCAAGGCTAAAATTATTGTACAAAAAATAGTAGTAATAGTACTCTCTTTAAACATCTAAGATCCCTTGTAACTAGAAATCCCTCTCTCGAGGAACAAAAGAGGTTTCCTTTCATCCATTATATTCTTCACATCCTCACTACAATCCAAATTTTCCATAAAAATGCTAGTTAATAGGCAAGCTTGAATTTAATACAAACATTCACTACATGCCACAAATGTTTCTTTCCAATTTCATGTGGTAAAAATATCCTCAAAAATCAAATACCTAGCTTTAAATTTTTCCTATTAGTAAAATTCAAAGCTTGTGAAAATTCACAAATAAATTTGTGTCAAAATTTTATGAAACACTTAGCAAAGTTCATGTATGAGATGAAATTCGATATCCAATCTTTTTATCATTTAATCTAGCTTATACTTAATGTGTTGATATAAAATTTGATTTGTAATCACCATAGTGTTTATCTACAATGAAATTTGTGTATCTTATTAACTACCAAAAACTTGTCATGTAAGTTTTCCTCATTCAATTAGTTATCTAATTGTTGGAGTTTATTGACTGGAAGTTTATTTGATTAAATTATTATAATTTTAACACACTATTTTATTGTGTTTCACATATTATACACTTAAACATAACATATAAATGTTAGCTTGAAATAAAATTTGTAAAAAAAAAAAGTGAGTTCCAAGATTCCCTTGGATAATAAGTGCATTGCTAAAAATGGCATTACCAAAATAAGAGAATGGGTAAAAATATAACACATTTCAATAAGATTTTATTGTAAATCAAACAATAAATTTTTGACCCACAAGAGATCTCATATAACAAGTCCCATTTAGACTATTCCTAATGTAAATGAGGGGGGATCCTCTTCAAACCTTGAGCACAAAAAACTAACTCACATGGTGCTATTATACATTCAACACTAAGTTAAGCCTTCTTCAAATTTATGGCTTGTTTCCTAATATTGGCACCTATTTAGCCTTGTTTTGCCCCCCAAAGCTCTAAAATATGATTTTTTTCAAATTTTCGTAACTTTTATCCTAAGTGGAAAAAATTTTCAAACAAGATATTGTCAAAAGTTTGGCAATCCCAATTTTCCAATAATGTAGTTATTTTTCAAAAAAATTGCTATTTCATGGTAGTTTTTGCCAATTGAAGTAAGATATTCTATTTTGGCTTCCAAACTCATAACTTTTTGCTACGATCTCTGATTTTCATGATTCTTGCGATGTTGGAAAGGTATTGAGGAGCTCTATCCAACCATTCATGCACCTTTTCTAGTTTATATCCTAGGTATATTGTGATTTTAGTTTTTTCGCAGTGGGTATACTAGTAGTTGGATATTTTGGCAGTTGGAAGGGTGTTGTTTTGATCATTGTATTTCATTTCAACTATATTGTATATGTTGATCTCATATTTTATCATTTGAGAAGTGTATTATCATTGTAATGATGGGTTATGCAACTCATCCCTTTGTAATAGTTCTAACTAGGGATAATTATGAGTCATGGCAAAAAGGCATAATGACACATTGTAAGTGGCTAAACAAATTTCCACATCTTTATGGACTCATTCTTGAACCAAAAATAACATATAAGAAACATGTATGTTTTGGGTAATAAGAATTATCATATCATAGGATTGATTGGTTCTACTTTTAGTGCAAGCATCCTCAAATAAAGCTATCATAAGATCTTCTTCAACATCTCATGCCCACACACAGTTTGGACCAAAGTTTGGGAGTTTTTTGGAGATCCACATAAGCCTCCATTCCTAGATGATCCTACTTAGATTTTCTCATTCCACTTAGTGATGTTGACAGCATACTCTTTGATGATGATACCTTAGAGGAGTTTGAATATGATGCAAAACTTGAGTGTCTTGATGATCTAGAGACTTCTCCTACAACTCTTACTTCTCTAGTTGAGATCACACTTTCATATTCTTTTGATGATTCGTTGCAATAGGTATCTATTTTTCTTCTTGATTTGGATTCCTATTTGACAAAAATTACTTCTTTGTTTGTAGAGTTTCACATTTCAAATTTAGAAGATAAATTTGTGGGTTTATCTCTCATATTTGATGATAGTCATGGATCAACTATTGTCACTTCATGTTTGTCTTTGGAGTTAGTTCAAGATCATTTTCGACTTGTTCCTGGTTTGTCACAGTTTTTTGTGATTGGGTATGTAACTAATTAGATTGTAGCATCATCATCATCTTCGAAGAACTTGGCAAAACATGAGAAAATTTCAGAGACACAATCTTCATTTATATGGATTATTCTTCCTACCAATTCCTATCTAGAATGGGAAGAATTCCTACATTTGTACTTGGTGTATCTTCTTCCCAAAGGGAGAAACATTGTTTGTAAGCATTGGATCATGTTTTGTCTTTAAACATTAACCATATTTGTAGGTAATTACACATTGTGGGGGGGATATCTTGTCTCTGTTTTTCCCTCTTATGAGGGGGTCATTGATTGTAATACATGATGGATGTAGTCCTTGGGGGTATCATTGAGTCCTCCATACATCATGTTGTTTTGTTTTGTTTTATTCTCTCTTTTGGAGAGGAGTTTTGTCTCATTACGTTTTCTCCTTTTCTCCGTTTGTGAGAAATTGATTGCATTTGTATTATAAATGGGTACCTAACAATGGCCTAATAGCTGAGACCCATTCTCATTTACATTTTGCATAGTGTACATAATAATCTTCTCCCTAAGTTGCACTTAATGAGGAGTGTTGGTGTGAATAAATGTCTTGTACCTAGCTAATTCACTCACTAGGAAATTAGGGGATATATTCACATGTTAAGTTTACTTAGGATTATAAGATTCCTTCTAGAAGTCTTAGTTGTCATATCTAGAGGTTATCTTTTCTTAGGTAGTTATGAGTTAGTTGTCTCATGTTATTGTCTAATCCTATCTTTGTACCTTTCCTTTATAAGCAAGGCATCTTATGTACATTTGGATATTCAACCATAATTCAATCATATTCAACTTGCATTGTTGAAGCAAGCTTTCTTTCCATTTTCTCTCTTGTGGGAGATATTTTGGTCTAGCAACTATTCTTGGGGGTGTTGGGGAGTCACCATTAACTCCCGCAGTTTCTTTATTCTACAAAAGTGATGGAAAACCACCAAATCTTCTAATTTTTATATCAAGTTTGACTATTATGTGGACAAACCTTTGGATGTGCATGACCTACACCTTGTACCAATTATAGACACTTAAAATTGACCATCATCATTATTTGAATACATCCATAATTATTCAATTAATTATTCCATTTTCATTCTCTTATTAATTAAATAATATTTGATTATTTAATTAACAAAATAGCTATTCATCACTATTCACCTGCATCCCATTTCTAGCTTAAATCGGTTACTCATTTTCTTCCTATGGTCTACATTAGGTAAATAAATCTAATTGTTTACTTACCTAAATCCCCCCATCCTCATCTCAAAAAATAAATTAATATTTTAGTTATTTAATTTTCCTATTTTCCCACACTTTTTATTAAGTGGGCTAATCCACTTAACCCTCTAATCACCCACTTGCACAACCTAAACCTTGTTCAAATCCTCCACATCCTCCAATGTGTACAGGCATGGTCCTTTTGTACACAAGGAATGGACTTTTGTACATGTGATATGGACTTGGTACCATGTCACATGGATCAAAGGACTTGCCCATCCCTCAAGGGTACTCTCAAGTACCCTTCCAATATTTTCCATCTAATATTCCCAAGGAGAATCTCCACCATTGATTCCCCCCTTAATCCATCTCCTCCAACCACATGAGGACACTTTTCCTTCTCTCCTTTTCCCATGGCTTTCAACCAATATGAGCCATTGACCTTTCAAGTGCATCCTAGTCATCCATTCCTTGGGCCAAAATCTATATATTGGCCTCAACCTAAGCCATTTTCATCAATAATTTATCATGCAACCTAATGTTGTTGGAAAGAGTATTAATATCCATTCATCCATGAGCACAACCACCACTCTTTGGTGCAAGGGCTAGTTCATGATTTATTTTCATGTTTTCATTATGTTTTACTAACCCTTATGCTCAATCTAAGTGTTGATTATGTTTTGAGTAGAGCATATTATATTGTTTTGATTTACTCTATTGGGCTCAAAATAGCATTTACATATCTATAACATGCTTGATAGAACCCACACCCCTTTTTTCTTATTGATATAATTGGTTTTCTTGAGTTTTTCATGTGTAGATCATAGTTAGGTAACCTTGCTCCTTCTTAGGCAATTCTATGAACGTTTTGGGCAATTTTATTTGGTGACAACTAATGTTTTTTTTAGCATCTTTCAATCAATTTCAATTGGTTTTCTTAGAGTATTGACTTTTTAGGGTGTTATACTAGCCAAATTTAATTGTGACCTTTTAATATTCTAGAATTAACCCATTTTTATTGCAAGATACTAATTTTTTTACTATGCAACTCTATTTTAGCAGTCTCAATATGTTTAGGTAGCCCTATTTTGTGTTTAGGTGATCCTATCATTAGAATATTACAAGTTCTTTTTTTTTGGTTAAAGTTTGATTTCCTATAATTCTTATTAAAAAGTCTTCTCTACTTTTTGATAAAAAATGATTTTGCAAGCCTATTATATCCAAATTACCACTTACCACCACAAAATCAACAAGAGACAACTATTTACTAACCAAAATTTGTTCTCTATATAGGAAATCATAATTAGGTGGTCTTGTTCATGTTTGGGTAGTTACATGACCTCTTTGGGTGGTCCTACAATCAAGGTAAAATTTTCAATTTTCCAAATTTTGGTGGTTGTATTTGGTGAGGTGATTCCACTCAATGTTTAGGTAATTTTGTTTCCTACAATTTTCTAACAAGATTGATTTTATTTTGAAGGACTTGTCTACTAACATTTGACTTGATTGTGGTTTTATCCTAAATCTTACCTTGCATCTTACATGTAAGTCAAAGATGAAACTCCAATCTACTAATATTTTCTTTGCAGTCTCACTTGTCAAATGTTTTTTTGCTTCTCACTAGTATTAGGCACATTAAGTAAAGTAGGGGGAAAAACTTATGTGTTGTGTTTTGAAAGCCTATAGGATGTTGAATATTGAGGTATTTTCTTAACTTAATACTTTGTAAAACTTTAAGATTGTTGATCTAAATATGCTTTCCTTTGTTACAAATTCTTTGTGGGTGATTATCTGATTAATCCATTTTACTGTTTGTAGAATGAAGACAGAAGTTGTAGAAGAATTAGACAGGATATTAGAAAGATTACACAAGCATATACCATGAAGAAACCCTTTTGGGAAAAAACTCCACCAAGAATTAATCTATTATTCAATCTCTGAAGTAGATTACAATAGCTCCAATTCTTGCTTGAGAATGCTTCTTTTGCCTTCACCAAATCTTCTTCACAATGTGCAGTAAAACTAATAATAACTCTCTTCAGCTTGCTTGAGATAAATAGGCTTTAGTCAACTTTGTAAACTCAATATGAGTTACAATTACAATGCTTAAGCCCTATCCCTAAAAGATACGCCTATCTCTTGCAAGTAAAGTTATGTCATGAAGAACAATGTCAAATCCTCATCTTCATGCATTTGGGCATCCCAAACTGAAGTGTCAACTCAACCTTTATTCTGTAAATATCTTCAAGGCTTTATCCTCAAAGTATGCGCCCAAGAGTGGGCCCACTTAACTTAGCCTTCTAAAATATCTTAACATGCAAAGGAATTAATTCCAAGAAGCCAACTTGGGCACCCAAGTTGGTCCAAGTCATTTCTTGTTAGCCAAAACATTTCTCAACACCATTCATGCAAGAATGGTCATCCCATGTTAACTGAAGGTAGTCCCTATTATCTTTCATGCAACTCAAGTCATTAGTCATGCATTCCAAGTTAACTAAAGTCAACTAGCATTAAACTAAAATTAATTGAAGATAACTGAACCATAACTGAACTAAACTAAACTAAACTGAATTGAACTAATTTGAACTGAACTAAACTTCATGCATGCAAACATCAAACCTAACTCATAGGATCTTTACATGCATTCAGAAGTGTTATCTCTTACTCCAAACAATTAACTTAACTCAAGGTGAGTGCCACCTTCCATGTGGGTGCCCCATGTGCCCCTATTATTTAGGAACTCAAAATGGATGCCCTCATATGCTCCTAACATTTAGAATTAATTACAAATGTCAATTAACATGATTATTTCATCAAATATTAATCTCTTTCTATTCCTAGTGTTGTGGAGCACTTTCCAAGGACTTAGGAGATACATGAAATAAATAATGTTTAGGATTGCAATTAAATGGCATCCTATTTCCAACATAGGATATATGCTCTCCCCTCGCACTCTTGAGTGATATTAGGGATCAAAATTCGTATATTCTCTCCCTTTTTTAGTTATAACCTAAGAGCACTAGTGCCATGTAAGCTCTCCTCGCACTTTGAGCAATCTTGGAAATCAAAAGCACCTAGTGACTCTTTCCCTTTAGGATGCATGATTAGGGATTTCATCACCTCAAGGGATGACCTCAACCATGTTTAATAGAGAGATATAAAAAGGGGGGGAGAAAAAAATCCTCAAAGAAGAGTCATCGTCATGTTTGGTAAAGCCCTGAGACCCTTGGTCCACCAAGACTTGTAAGGTGAAGAGAAGAGGAGAGACCTTCCTAACCCATGCATGTATATGGTCCCTTTGTTCATAGAATTTCCCTAGTGAACTCATAAATAGAAGCCTAATACCATTGGTCATCATTTAGTGTAGTGCAAGAGATGCATATCACCCCTTGAAGCTACTCACAATGTAACTCTAGTTGTTGAGATAGAAATCACCTTAGTGAAGCCTTTGGTATTACTTGGTAAGGGATTTCACATTTACATGGCTATCCCTAGCTATCCTTCATCTAGTATATGGTATCTATGGCTAATTCAATTATTAGCCTACAATAAGTGTTAATCCCACTTGAATAATCATAGGCATGTGAGTTTGTTTGGTGTGTGTTCATTGTCAAAACCTATGCAACCCCTTTTAATCCAAATCCCTTAAAATCCAAAACCATTTACATATTGATTGATTGTCTTCATTTGTTACCAATATCAAGCCTCCCAATCCACCTCATCCAATCTATTTAATCCATCACCTTAATCATCCAATCAATCCCCATCCAAATTCAAACGTAATCAAAAGACCTTAATCCACTTCCCCTCATCTATCATAATCATCTTTTCTCTAATCATTTCATCCTAATAATTTCCTCCAATCTCTCTTCTAATCCATTCTAATATAAATCCACCTTCTCCTAATATAATCCATTTCTTTCAATTTTACCAAACCTAGCCAAATTTTACCCTATCTCTATATGGTTGACCTTGTAAAAGTTAGTCCTAAGGCCAAATTTATTCTTATCTCTACTTGGGTAGCCTTGTTCAAAGTTGGGTGGCCCTACACCCTATGTGGTCAGCCTTGTACCATGTTTGGGAAGCCTTGCAAAAGTCAGTTCCAAGCCTAAATTTTACCCTTTGTCTGGGTTACCTTGTTCCCAATTGGGCAGCCTTGTAACTTGTGTGGGTGACCTTGTAAAAGATAGTTCTAAGCCCAAATTTCACCCTCTCTTTTCGGGAAACCTTGTTCTCAATTGGGAAACCCTATACCCTATGTGGTTGGCCTTGTAAAAGTAAATTTTGAGCTCAAATTTTACCCTGTCTCTAGGTGGGTGGCCTTGTTCTTAGTTGGGTGGCCCTATTTTGTGCTTGGATGGCTTGTATGGCTCAATCCTAAGACCAAAATATAGTATTCTCATCCAAGTTGTCAATATAATCCTAAATATATGTGTAATCTAAATCCTAAGCTTTAGTTTAAATCAACCTTTAGATTTTTTTATATCAAAACAAATATTAATATTTTATCTTCCATTTTCTTCTAATTCCTTTCATTAAAAAAATTTCATGCCTATCCAACTCATAAAATGAACAACATGGACATATTTTGTTTTCATGAGTCCCCTCATTATACCATCCCTAGAATTCACCTCATTTAGATGATGATGGTAATCTTGTTGATCAAGATGGGTTTGAAATTGATCTCCTTTATGCCATCATTTCTATCAATCTTTTGCCACTCATCCACACCTTTTAGCAAAGAAATGATTAGCACAAGATATTCCATCACACCTTCCCACACATCAAACTATCTTACCTTCAAAAATGGAATCCATTATATCCTCGATTCACATCTCCCTCTTATACTTCACCCTCATTCCTCATCCAAAATTCATACTTCCAGCTTCTCCCTTAGTCATATGCCAACCTCCATCTTTGCACAACAAAACCATCATCTCTACCCATAATCCAAATTTGTTATCCCACTATCTACCAACCCATAACATTAATCCTCCATCTAAGATCATAATTTTCCATCTAAACTTAACTCTCCATCTAATCCTAGTCCTTCATCTAATCCTAAAAAATACACATATTTGTCTCAAGAATTCCTCTAAAGAATCCTAGCAAAGAAACTACCACAAAATCTACACCCCAAAGTTTCCAATTCATGTCACCCCACTCAACGACCTAAGGTCATTATTGATGTTGCTATCATCCACCCCATACCCATCATCCCACTCCAATCCCAATATCCTACTTCTAGCATATTCAAACCCCAATTCCATGAACCTCATAAATTCTACATCCCTCCATCAACCCCATGTGAGGATTCTATTCAACACTCCTTCCCCTTTACACCCACCACACAAATCCAAACATGCCAAGATCTTGTTCCAAACCATACAACAACATCCCCCCATCCAAGTCAAGATCCCACCATCCCATCTAATCCCTCCCATGATCCCTTGCCTCCTACCAAAACTATCCCAATACCATCATCTTATCCACTTGGTCCCCTCACCTTCAACCATGGTGGTTCTCTCGCAGCAAAATAAAAACTCATATCCACCACCCATCCTCCTCCACCTAACAATAGGCTCACATCTTGCTTCCAAAATAACCAACATCGCATTTGAAACCAAATTCTCAAGAGCATAAACTACCAAGGAAAAGGCATAGGAATTCATGAGCAAGTTATCATGGAGCCCATCCATATCAAATAAAATCTACATTCACAAGGAATTGGTTATGCATCCTAAGGCATCCAATCCAAAAATGTGTAAAACCTAAGATGGATTCTTCCAAAACCATAATAGCTTTTTTCCATTATTCCTCCAAACCATTTATCACTATCCCACCATCTCCATTATACTAATCCAATATGACCATCACTATCCCTCCATCCTATAAATCCATTTTGGTTCCTTATGTCCCACAATCCAATATCGCATATCCTCCACCTACAAAATCTAGTTTTGGACCTTATATCCCAAAATCTCATCCTCTATCTCATCCTACTCATCCCTTTATCCACCATCCCCTATCCCTATCACCCATCATCAACATCCCCACTCCTTTAATCCCCAATCAAGATCAACATAGGCACACATCCATGCACCCCATCCCCCATTCCACATCCATCACTCCATTCATATTCTCTCCACAACATCCATCTCCTCACACCCATACCACTACTATTGGAAACGTTTTGGATGCCAAATCAAAAATGTATGAAGTCAAACATTCACCAAAATCTAAGGATCGTCATGTCCCCTCAAAATGGCATGCTAAAATAAAGAAAAATTGATCCAAAAGTGAAATAAATACCAAAGGACACAAAGTCCTACCAAAGCAAAAGAAAAAAACCATGTGGATTCCAAAGCAAAAAGAAGCAATGCATCCAAAATTAAAATCCAATATTGCATCCAAATCTGCTAGTCCAAGAGCTAAGCATCCCCATCCTCCATCTCCTAAGTCCATTTAGGGTTCTTATGTCCCAAAATCAACTATCATATCATATTCCCAACATCCTCTTCTTATTCAATTCTTCAAAACCCATCATGGTGTGTGCGAATGTTGGTCTTGACAACATTTCCTCATCATACTCTCCTCTCATCCTTCTATCCATACAATTTACAACACCCCATCCCTCATCCCATGTATCTCCCTCATCAAACCCATTTAATCCATTCATTTGTATAATCCACCCATCCTAACAAGGTTGTACCACTATCCAAACTCACTCCAAATGGGCTCCTATTACCTCAATATAGAACTAGACACTTGAGTATTTCCTCCACCTCCCTATCACCTATCCACTATCTATCAAATCCACTTATAATCATCTCTCTCCATCCATACTACTCGAAACATTCAAAAAATAAAAAACAAAAACAAACAAAAAAGTAAAGAGAAAAATTTATCCAATACTACTCACCTTTGTTGCAATGTTATGTGTAATAGGGTGCTTTGATGAATATAGTTTTTTTATTATTATTATGCACATTGTTATTTGTGACAAATAAATGAATACTATTTTCAAACTCTTCATTTCTTGTTGTATGTATGCTAACATTGGTTCTTGTCATCAATAGTCAAATTTACATCTATTAGATTTGTGAGAAGTTGACGAAATATTTGTTGATGAATGTTCTCTCCTTCGAATATTTCTATCTAAAGTAACAACAATTTTGAATTCTTCCCACATTATTTTAGCATGTATGTTACCATGTTGATCTATCATTAACATGAGATAATTGTCCTAAATCTCCAACCAAAATCATAGATATACTTGCATAATATTTGAAAATGGTTGATTTGGTTACAAAAAGTTAACATTTATAAATAACATTTATTAAAAATATGACATAATTCATATCATCAACCAAAATCATAGATGCACCTATAAAACTCATGTTTGCGCCCTTAAGAAATTCTTAACAAAGTTGAGAGTCTATGTTCTCTATAAAATATTGTCCAATGAATCTCATTTCATCAATCAATATGTATTTTATTTGCCTAATCTCTTCTTGAAAACTTGTAAGTTTTGTTCTTTCTAGTTGAGAAAAAATTGTGATTGGATTTCAAAGTTTTGAATGGATTGTGAAGGCTCCAATATTGAATTTCGCTACTCCAACTAGTACAAACAACAAAAGTGGAGAACACCCTGGGAGTGTTGTATCCTCAAGAGCTTCACTAATGGAACTAATTAGGTATGATTTCCCTATTCCTGTTGCTCCTCAAATTATCATGAACAATGACATTTTATTTTGACTTTTGTGATGGTATGTCATAACTATATGTCCAATGTTTTTTTTTAAGTGTCAAGGATTGTTTAATTAATAGCTTATGATAGATCACCATAAAAAAAAGAAACCCAATAACTTCCATGGTGCTTAAGAATTTTATTCCTTGAATTTTATACTCTTCACCTTGATATTTATTAGGCCACAATGTTTGTCTATCAATATCTCTTCTCCTCAACATATTTATTTCAAACACAAGTTTCATAATCTAACTCTACACTTTACTTGTAAAAGTGTAATTTTTATAGATGAATTTTGTCCACATTTCCCTTTTTTACACTCATCTATAATAGATGAATGTTATCATGTGATATCTAAATCATGGGTATTGACCAAAATGGCGATCCCTATATTGAAATAGATGCTTAACAAGTTCATGAAGATGTACTCATCTAATGTGTGCTTCTAGTCTACCATCAAGAAACATGTTAGAAATGTCATATCAAGTAAGTGTAATGTCAAATGCTCCATGATAGGAGATGCATTAATTCTAGTTAGTCAATCAATGTTATTGGATCTACATTAGGGTTATTTACCCAAGCATTGATTAATTCCATTTCTCTTTACGCATTAGGTGGTGTGGAAATTATTGATGTTGTGTGATCAATAATATTAGCTTCATTAATTTCCATCAACAGACAAAAATTATTTTATTTTCATCAAAATCAAAAACTCCATATGCGCTGACTTTAGTTTATTGAAGATATTTTAATCAAAGTTTTGTGAAAGTTCATTGAAAGCATTTTCATCAATTTGAACATCATAATAGAACTTGCCATGTTCAATTTTTTTATTTTAATGCCTTAGATACTCACTCTTTGTTGATTATAAATTTATAGTTTTTGTCACGTTGATCTCTTCTCTAAACAACAATTATTAGCATATGTTTTATTGGATGTGGCAAAACTTTATGAATATTTTCTATATTTTGTGAAAAACTTATTGTGTGTCATTTGCATTTATTTTGATCACCACTTGCATGTCATTTTTAGGATTGGGTTAGCATGCACTATCAATATTTTTTCTACGTGAGTCAAGTTTACAAGATCTTCTAGTTGTACACTAGGATCCATATTATTTGATGTCGAAAATTGATTATTGTCTCTCTTGTTGACGTCTACTCCATATAGGACCTTTGGATGTGCAACAAATTTTTATTTCAAGGTAATATTCTTGACAAATGTAATACATGTTTGATGAAACAAATCTATCTAAGCCATATCAAAATAGCATTTGAAAAGCATTGAAATCTCTGAGGCATTCTATTGAGATTTAATATATTGTGTATATTATTTCTAGAATAAAATAGATTTAATATCGAAGTGCATGTTATGGTGTTTCAAGAGCACAATTTTTTTATTTTCAATATTCAAATGAATATTACCATTAAATCAATGATAGGACCTTTTAGTTGATTGGTCATCACATTCTTGTGTTGCTTCTCTTCGTTGTTTTACTGTTTGGGGATGATTTCTTCTACTAATATTTGCTTATTTTTAATTTTGTAATTTCAATTCTTCTATTAATTCAACCATGCATCTACCATATCTTTATTTTTTAGCTTCATTATGTTTTCTTATCTATTCTTCTCTTTATGTGTCTATCATTTTTTCCTATTGCAATCTTTGATATTGTTTTTGTTGCTCTTCAATTCAAAATTCAACCTTGGTTGAACTATACCTAGATAAAAATTGACTCTAATAAATAAATATAAAAAATAAGTTTCAAATATTTCCATTCATCACATTTCCCTTTTTGGTCATTTCTTCTTGTTTTTACAGTCAAATAAAAGTGTAAAAAATATTTTCATAAACTACATTTACTAAATGTTAATAATAAAAAACAACTTACATTTTCATTTCTTTAAAAAGTTCTAAAAATAAAACAATTTCTAACAATTATATTAAGATTATAATGGAGAATTCAATGTGAATTAATACTAATAATTATTATAAATTTATAAAATTCTATTGTAAAACTATAATACACCCAATTAAATGTTAATTATCGATAATAATTATTGTAAGTTCGCCATCTTTGAATTTAAGGGTTTTAAAAAATATTAACTTGCCACTATTTTAGTCATGTTAGTTAAATTTAATTCAAGATTTAAAACGTTTAAAATTTTGCCTCCATTATCCTTTCTTCAAAATTTAAACTTTATCATTTCAAAATTATGATACTCAACCAATAAAATATTTGTTGAATATGTACTAAGAATTTTAAAATTATATAAAATTTTCAAATATATGAATTAGTAAAAATCATATTTTTTGAATTTACAATATAATTTTAGTTGATATATTTTTATTTAATTATTATAATTAAAAAATTTAAATTTAAAATTCAGTAATGAGTTTTTATAATTTTAATTTTAATTTTAAAATCTTTTTTTTAAATGCTTTTGATTCGGAATGAATTAATGAGTACAAATGAGAGACCTCATCCCCAACATAAACACTCAACAATTACACCTCAATAGGATTTGAACCTTAACTAAAACACGACATTTAAACTGTCATATTATGCCAATAACAACTAGATTTTAAAATTTTAATTTAATGATTAAATTTTAAATCAACTATTAAAATTTTGATTTTAATTACATATTATAAAATTTTCATTTTAGTTTTTTCAAAAAATGTCTGAAAATTAGAAAAGAATATTTAAAAATAAGAATATTAAGCTCTTGCATATGGACTTCATTCTCAAACCCTAATCCATATTTTATTCCGAAATCAGTTGGATAAACACCTAAAATATAACCTTACCCAACCACACCTAATTGATTGTCCAATCTTCATCCAATGCCCAGACCTCAATAAAATAAACACATACAAGTCTGTCTGCTTTTAATGTTATCACTTAATATATTGTTCTTTCTTTGCTTGATAATTCACTGTTCCCAGAACTGAATGATTTTGTAGCAGATTCTAATTTTCACTCATTCGTTGATTCCTGTATGCATTATATCAAAAATTTCAGTGCCATTTTGATAGATCCATTTAATATTTGGTTCCGAAATGGATCGGCTTCCTTCCACTTGGATACAAATTTTACATTGAAACGATTGAGTAATCTGTGTTACGATTGGATATTCCCAGTTTGTTATGTTTAAGAATACTTGAGTAAGAGTTATAGAGTACATTTTGGGTTTATATCATCCAATGATTTTTCAGGAGCAGTGTTCTATGGTTTTAAGTCAATGTTTGGGAGCAGTAGACCATTTCATATGGTATTACAACAGGCCAATGTGTTGTACTGCTTCTGAGACTCTAAAAGGTGACAAAATGAGTCGCTGTGGGCAAATAGGAAGAATCTCAGAATTGAGAAGTACTGCATTGAATGCCATTATTGTGTTCTGTTTCAGTACTACATTGTCTGCCATTATTCGGTGTTCTGCAGAGAAGTCATTTCTATTTCACCCAAGTTATTTGTCTAGTTGGATGCATCATTTTAGGAAAGTGAGTCCAAATATGTGTCATTTCCCACAATACACAAAACTACTTATTCCTGTCATTAGGTGGGTTTCAGTAATGGTAAATGAGATAGGTGGTTTTCTGTCTGTATGTGTCACACGCCACTTACTTTCTTTGTAGATGTTGGAATTTCTTTTAGGAGTCTTGGTTAGCTATTGTAACCTACTCTACTTTTATCACGTTGACCTCTATTTGGGTCGTTTATGCACTTTCAAATAATTTATTCATTTTTTACTGTTAGGCTCTGGGATTCCACCCTCACTCAATGTGGGTGCTGACATTCTGATTTAGTCCATACTTATTCTCATTATGGTGGTTCAGATTCATTCCAGTTGTATTTTGATATGGAGATAAATGAGTCTTTTCGACCTGGAAATGGGAATCAAACAGACGGGAAGGTCTGGCAAGATTTCCAAATGGAAAGGTTTCACTTATGTACAGAATTCTATATCAGAATCGTATACTGATTAATGAGATCAATCAGAACCAAGAGTCAAAGGTCCTAAATAATCTAACTCAGAATATGGGCATGATACGAGAATTTAACAACAATATTGACATTGAAAAGGACATTGAAACACCATCAGAAGGCGATT
>VDFB02149870.1:0-12875 GCA_007258455.2 Sequoia sempervirens
ATTTCCTTCTCATCTCTTTTGATAACAAAGAAACAACATCTTCCATCTCGAAACTGGATGTTGTACTCCCAATAGCCATCACCAGGTGATCCCAAGAATCTGGAAAAGAACACAATATCAACATACAACGATCCTCTTCATCAATCTTCACAACAAATGTTAACTGTGCAATCATCATATTGAATGCGTTCAAATGATCAGCTACCAAACCTCCTTCCTGCATTCTCAAAGTGTACAACTTCTTCCTTAGGAAAAGTTTATTCACCAAGGACTTCCCCTGATAAATAGATTCCAGTCTCTTCCAAAAGGAAGATGCAGTCTTCTCTTCATGCACATTGAGAAGAATGGAGTCTACCAAATAGAGCCTTATCAGCCCCTTAGACTTTCTATCTGCAAGGTCCCAATATTCTTGCTTCATGCCTATAGGTTTCAATCCAGACACAACAATCCAAAGATCACGATCCACTAAGAGATCCTCCATCTTGGTTCCACAACTCCAAAATTGCTGCCATTGAACTTCTCTATTCCAATCAACACAATGTGCTAGCCATCTCGATCTATAATTAGAAATTAGCTTCTATAAGACTCCCACTGAATAGAAATTGACACAAAAACCCCAACATACCCACAAGGATAACACAACTGGCCAGGCTCTGTACCACTTGTAAGGAAAGCTAAGGTGCAAAAAAAACTCTCCTAACGTCAAAACCTCGGGGAGGAATCTTGATATACTTTTAATTTTTTCAATTACAGTTCAATTAAGATGCACTTTGAACTAAATATAGCGAGAAACAGAGAGAGTGGAGCAAACCACCGAGATGAACACCGGATTCGTGGGAAAACCCTTATGGAGAAAAGCCACCACACCAAGAGAAGTTACTTTGTATTACGGTAAAAAAATTACGCAGAGGTCTGACTTATCTTTCTAATGCCAGATTACAACAGCTTTCACAATGATCAAAGTTGTACAGGAACCTCCAAGTTACAATCTTTACAAAATAGAAATCACTCTGATACAATTTGAACTATTCACACAATTGTTTTTCAAAACCAACCAAACCTCTACAAAATTACAGAATGTATTCATGTCGTCATTGGTCTATTGATCTTCCTCTCAGAACTACCACAATGAACTGTCTTCCAACGGTTCCCATTCGGCTTCTCTGATTGGCTATTGGCTCACCATGTAGGATTGTCTTTTCTCGGTCAAAGCGATCAACCTATATTGGCATGTCGGTGAGACACTAATCATGTCTCCCCGATGCCACAAGACTCAATCATCGATGTCGCCAAGAGTCGTTTCCATCAGCAAGAGGATCTTCACATGTATCGCTATTGCCAAGACTTATCGCTATCGGTGAAACATTATATCGAAGCTTCAAAGTCATACAAACGTGAGTTTTCCATTCGATGAGACTATCGCTCTTTGCCGAGACCTTCCACTAAGATCTTCATATTATACTGAAGCATCCAAGAGTCGACGAGACTTATCGCTTTCACCAATACCTTATATCGAGGTCCTAAGTCATATCGAGCACCAAACAATAGTCGACAAGACTTTTGTCTTTCACCGATAGTTTACTCCGAGATCTTTATGTTACATCGAGCACCAAACAGTCGGCAAGACTTATCACTCTTACTGAGAATTCTTACTAAGTTCTCCAAGTTACCTCGATACCATTAGTTGCCAAGATTCATACCGAGAATGAACTACAACATCGGCGAGACATAAACACATCGCCCAGACTTCATACCGAGACATTCATGTTTCCCCGATAAGCGTTGGCAAGACAAACACATGTCACCGGGAGTTCATAGCGAAGTCACATGCCACACCGAAGACTCCTAAGTGTAATCGTTCAGCAAGACATTCACACATCGGTAAGACTTTTTACCGATAGTATTTGGCCAAGGGTCTCCCCGATATACGATAGAATGGCCTGTCGGCCAAAGATCTCCATGGGTGGTAAGAGGTCACACCGAATGCTTCTTGTCACAACAATAGGCTCCTTTAGTGAGACTGAAGCAAGGTCACAACGACCTGTACAAAACATAAGGCTACAAATCTGCTCGTTGGCCAGACATAGAATATGTCACACCAACTTGGCTCCAATAGAGGTTTCAGCCTGTGGGATTGAGACACATATTTCCAACAGTAAGAAGGAAGCCATCTTTACGTACACTAGACATGACTTTTGCAGGAGCCCCCAAGAGTTTCACAATTAGATAGTGACCCACTCAAGGATTCATTCTGCAATGCTTAGGGAACCTCCCAGCTATGCCACTAGGAGAATAGGTTGGGTTACAAGGCTAGGCACCCTAAAAAACTCACACCCACAACACTCTTAGAATATGAAGGAAGAATATTTTAGCACCACCAAGCAGAACTAGAATGTTCACGTCGGGCTCACCAAAATGTAGAGGAGGGGGACCAACTACTCCAAGGCCCCAAGTCACAAAGAGCCAAGAGAAAAAGGCTTCCCTAATCTACCTCAAGTTGGACAAGTGTTTGATGCTAAGGGTAGAGAATGAAGAGCACTCTTAGTGCTTCTATCACTCTACTAACCTGAAGGTTATAATTGGACTAAATGAGTAGGTTTCTGGAACCCAGATTGTAACTCTATCAACTCTATGCTAGAGGACAACAACACGCAACAAGGGTGACATGACAAGATGATGACGTCTCATAGGTGCAATGTTGTCCATATGGATAGACAATGAAAAAGGATAGTTAGAAGTACTAAAAACCTACTAATAGCTTAGCTAAAGAGGTTTGTTGTGATGATGCAAACAAAAAATAACAAAGGAAATGCTTTAAAAATGACAAGAATGAGAAAGGTAAGAATTCAACTCATGATAAGTCCAATTCTCTAGCAAGATCCACGTGAACGAAGTATCTACACACAAAAAAGTGGGGAAAAATGTTGGGGTTGTTTCAAGCCTTGCTGCAATCAAACCCTTGTTTTGGTGTTTCCACCTCCATGGAAAACCAGATAGAGAAATAAAAATGCGATAAAGAAAGTACATAAAGAGAGAATATCGAACAATACAAAGGGCACTATGCTACTCGATTCCAATAGTAATGCAATAGTAAAATCAAAAATACCACCTTCAACCAAAGACACTCAAGGCCAATGAGAGAGGAATGCAATATTACAACTGTGGAAAAGTTGATGTGGTTACAACGACACTGAAGGAAGTCTCACAAGACATCAAGTTGTAGCTTCTATGGTAGATGTGAAGAATGTTGTGATGTTGGAATGAAAGTGTTGATAGTGCAACAAGTAGCCAAGAAGTTCTTCAAGAATGTGTAGAGAGATCCATGAGAATGTGGATAGTAATTTCTAAGTGAATTTGAGAGAGAAAGAGCCATTCAAAGGTCAATTGAATGGTGTATATATGTTACACTTTGGACCCAATGGAGAATGTAATGCCTCTGTAGATTCTAGACGCAAGACTCTTGTTAGGACGACAATGCACCACATAGACATCCGCATGTTGCATGTACATCGTTGACAAAAATTCCCCCACTAACACTATAGATAGGCACCAAGTGGATGGAGTACACATGGAGGATGTGGAATTAAATTGTTGGGTTTGATTTTTTCAAGGTGAAGGGTGTAAAAGGAGAACTTGCAAAGGGGGTGCAAATTCATGCCTATACAAGACAATAACTAAAAACTGAGAAATATTTGATAACAAAATATTGAATCAACAACACTAAGGACTCAACCACTGGCTATATACAAGAACGGGGGAGTTTATTCTAAACACAACTCCTAACTAAAATCATTAACTACAACTCCGTAGATATCAAAGTATATAGTTAAGATTGAATTGTTCAAACTGCAACTGAAACAAGACAAGAGTCCTAATAGAATTAAAACTCTGCAAAACAAATTTGCATGTAGAACACACAAATAGTCTTCCAGAATCCTATCAGCAAAATAATTCTTCTTCTTCAATGCCTTATTAACTGTCATAATGATGCATGACTAACTCCATTAGGTGTCTCCACATGGTAATTATTACATTTCGATTGATTTGACACTTCCCCTATTTTAATTTCCAAGTCCTCCTTTTGCTACAGGCAACAACTCCCAGTTGTTGCAGGCTATAGAGTCTTCTTGGGCTGCAAGAGGTTAATCCACAAAACATATCCACAAAGCTAACCACCATGATTAAACACATAATTCAAACCACATTTCATACATACTCACATATGAACCATGCAATGCTACTATATCCTAACCATATTTCCATTCCTATAATTTAGGTCCAAGGTTGTATAATAAGCATAAAAAGGTAGCATATCATAGGAGTATGTTTGAAAGGATTGTCTGATAATGTCTAAAAGCATGCATAAAAACAATAGAAAATAGACTAATAAGTAGACTCATCAACTACCATGTATATATGATGGACCATAATAATTCACTTGTGGTATCTCATTAGAAAATGTAATCAATGTAATAGGAGGAGATGAATAAGATGTAGCTTTGGTCTCTATTTCACCCATAAAACTGTGTAAATGTGATTCATCTTGATATTATATATGACAACCATCTAGAGTGTCCTCATCCATAGTAATAGAATTTTGTACCCCAATATTATGTTTCTAAGAAAGAAATAGATTTTAATTGAAGTTCCTAAATGTTTATACAATGTGAAACAAAAGGATTGACTTCATCATTAACAATTTTAACATGAATCATGTTATTGTCAATAATATCTTGTACCATATTTTAGACCATGCATGACTATGTAGTATGCCCTTTACCTTGATAAAAGTTACAAAATGATTGCTTGTTATAGCTTCTTGGAAGAGGCTTATTTTGATCCAATGGATGTATTAGAGGAAAAGTAATCAAATTAGCACTGAATATCTACTTTGAAGCACATCAACCAAGGATTCTTATAATTTTATAAATTTTTAGGATCATTTTATTTAAAGTAAGGAAAAGAGGAAGCGATAACAACTTAACATTTTTCTTCAAATAATCACCCTTTGAAAAAGTATTTGAATTTTGAAATTTTGATGGATGAGAGGATTTAGATGAAGATCCATATTTGAATGTGTTAGATGATTATGATTTTATCTTGATATTTTTAAAATAAATACACATATCTCTAAAAGATAGAAAGCTACTCCTACGTACATTGTTCTTAATGATTGGAAGAAATACCACAACAAACATAACCTAAATCTAATCATAATAAAATTGATGCTATAGTTTGGCACATAAATTAAAAATAAATAACACAATCATTAGTAGGTTCATTACTCTAGGGTATGTGCATGGAAATGGGGGACCAAGAGTGGGTCTTAAGTGGCTGTTTTTTTTTAAATTAGGAAAAAAATGATCTTGGATAATAAATTGAAGATAGTTACAATCAAAATTTAAAGATGCAATGTTATGCCTCTACTCCTATAGTGTGTATAATGTTATGGAGTAGTTGGATTGTGACTGCCTTAACTCTTAACTAAGTCATATTATCATTATTATATTGTTATTTAGTTATTTAGGTCAGTCGAAGGCTTATATAGGGTTATCTAGATTAGCGATGCGGGAGCATCTGGGCGCATAGGCAATCTTGTATCACACAAAAAGTTACATTTTCCTTCATTTAATTTTGTAGTGATTTATTTTTCTAGGCATGATTTTGGGGCACATTTCCAACATATTAAAAACTAAATTTTAATACCTATTAGATAGGTGACACCAAAGGCTTGGTTTTCTGGTGTTTTATGACTCATAAAATGAATATTAATTCACAAAATTGGAGGAGGGAAAATTCCAACACCCAAGAATGTGAATGGGCCATTTAATGTTGCACTATGATCTATTTTAAAATTATAATGCCCTTATTTTGGGCCATGCTCTATCCTAGATGTCTAGTGGTTGTACGAAGTGGAATAGCTGCATAAGGAATGGTTGCCAGGAGTTACAATTTTTAGAGTGCCAAGTTGCAAAAGAGGATGGAGTCTAGGAATTGATTTTACAAAAAAAATGAAGAATAAATAAAGATGAAAAGTTATGGAAATGAAGAATGATGGCTAAGAGAGAAAAGGTTATGAGTTGTTGGTGAAATCTACAACATAGAACTTCAATGCTCAGAAGTGAGTTTTTTGAGATTTTGGCTTGAAAAGTAACATGGTATTGTTGGTAGAAGAAATATAGTGGGTATGTATTCCTATAGATGAATATGGGATCTTTCATTGTACAAGTGTTTAGAAAAAAATAATTTCACTTGCATGTTTAGTTTATTTTTCAAAAAGTGGTCTTTCACAAGTTGTGCATATTTTAAAAAGTATAATAGAATTAAATAAATATCATTGTTGTTTCACTTCATTTCCTGTAAGTGTTTAGTTTATTTGAAATTTTTGAAGATTTGTTTAGCAACTGCGAATATCAACACTCCAATTTTGGAGCTCTTGGTCCTCGACTACATCAAATGGTATCAAAGCAAGTTGGTCTTGTTGGGGTGTGAGATGTGTTGAGTATGAGTTTGTTAAGAAGTTGTGTAATTAAGATTTTATGTTGGCTATTCTCTAGAAGAAATAAGGCTAGGTAAAAAGTGTACGAGGTTCCTCTACTAAGAGAGAGTGGATGGATGAATAGTAGAGTTGCATCTCCCAAAATTTTTGTTGGTAGAGGATAGTAGTGTGTGTGTGGAAAGTGTTTGATAAAATGTCTTTGAAGAAGAGGACAAGATGGGTCATGAGAAGGCCTATGAGGATTTTACCTATGGAAGAGTGGAAAGAAAAGAGGTTTACAAAATGGTTTATTGGAAAATTAAAGAAGATTGAGGCTAGATTGGATGTGATAGAAATGGAGCAAAGAAAGAGAGACCTTGAGAAGAGGATGTAATATAAAGTCCGGATCGTAGTCGGTCATCAGGATAACAAAATCTCAAGAATCGATAAAGAAGATCATCAATTGAAATCGTCGGTCTCGGTATCTCGGGCCAATTATCGTCGGCGTCGATCCGTCAATTCATAACCGACAATCGTTAATTGGCTCAGGCATCGTCGTCCGTCTTCTCGGATCTCATAAGATCCAAAAGAGACCTTGATAGTCCTATATTTGATGAAGAAATTTATGAAGATGGGGAGGGACTCCTAGTGAAAGAGGAGATATGGAAGTTAGAGAAATTATTTAAAGGAGAAGTGATAGAGGGAATGAAGATGGAAAAATATAAATCTCATGTTTTATTTACTAACATTGCTTTGAATGTAGGTGAAAGAGAAAATGGAGTAGAGTGTCATGCATATGGCACTAAAATTGAAGAGATCCTCATGCAAGAGAATAAAAAAGAGAATGAAAAAATAAAAGAATTAGTAACTTATATGTGTGTGTGTGTGTGTGTGTGTGTGTGGAAGATGAGAAGGTTGCATGCACAAAAGAAGATGTTGCAGCAATAGAGGAAGAAAAAAAATAGAGGTAATGAATTATTTTTCTACATTTTGTAAAGATGATGTTAAAGTTAATTTTTCTTCAAATGAAATGCTAAAAGGATATGAAAAAATAGAAGTGGAAGAGTGCAACAGTAAGATGTTACATGATGAGGTATAGAAAGGTGTTATTAATTTCATTATGCAAGAAGAAGAAAGTGAAGAAAAAATAGGTGAAGGGAATGTGTAGAAAGAATTTATTGATTTCTATGATTTTGTTAGTGCTGATTTATATGTAGGAGTTAAGAATGATAAATTGGAATGGGAAGATGAACCATGGTGTAACACGATGAATTTCATGAAAAGAAGAAAGAGAGGAAATATGAAAGAAACAAAAAGTTTTAGAGTAGGGTAAAGAAAAAGAAAAAGAAAGTAGAAAAGGAAGAAAAATGGATGAAAAACAAGAATAGGATCTTCAAATTTTCATGAGTTATGACTCATGGAACATTTCATTTACCTAGGATGTTTAAAGCAGGAGCATCTGGGTGCACAAGAAATCTCGCATCACACAAAAAGTTGCATTTTTCTTCATTTTTTTTGTAGGCATGATTTTGGGGCACATTTCACACATTTCCAACCTATTAAAAACTAAATTCTAATACCTATTGAATAGGTGACACTAAAGGCTTAATTTTTTGGTGTTTTATGGCTCATAAAATGAATATTACTTCACCAAATTTGAGGAGGAAAAATTCCAATGCCCAAGAATGTGAGTGGTCAATTTAATGTTGCATTATGCTCTTATTTAAAATTTTAATGCCCTTATTTTGGGTCATGCTCTATCCTAGATTTCTGGTGGTTGCAAGAAGTGGAATAGTTGCATAAGGAGTGGTTGCCAGGAGTTACAATTTTCAGAGTGCCAAGTTGCAAAAAGGGATGGAGTCTGGGAATTAATTTTTAGGATAAATGAAGAAGAAATAAAGTTGATAAGGTATGGAAATGAAGAATGATGGCTAAGAACAGAAAATGTTATGAGTTGTTGGTGAAGTCTCCAACATAGTTTCAATGCCCAGAAGTGAGTTTTTTGAGATGTTGGCTTGAAAAGTAACATGGTATTATTGGTAGAAAAAATATAGTGGGTATGTATTCCTATAGATCAATATGGGAGATTTCATTGTTCAAGTTTTTATAAGAAAATAATTTCATTTGTGTGTTCAGTTTATTTTTCAAAAGGTGGTTTGTCACAAGTTGTGCATATTTTTTTAAAAATAATGGAATTAAATAAATATCATTGTTGGTTCACTCCATTTCCTATAAGTGTTTAAATTTTTTGAAAAATGGAAGATTTTTTTAATGGCTACAAAGATCAACACTCCAATTTTGGAGCTCTTGGCCTTTGACTACATTAGTTAGCTTGGGTGATATCCCAGGCATAAGTATGGTATATATAGGAGGTATAGGTAGGATATTATAATCATGTTGAGTATTATGTTCTTATTGAAGAATACTAGAGTTATCCCCCTCAAAGTGGATTAGGAAGTTTCCCCTCGAAGTGGCATATTATTAAGTATATGTAGCATATTTCCTAATATATCTTCTATTGTGCAAGTTATTTCATAACAAGTGGTATCAAAGCTTCATCTTGGCACCATTACAACAAGGCATTTTGTTAATTTTGGAGGCCATTTTGTGAAACACCTATCTCCAAGATCTTGGAAAATTTTTGTTTGATTTTTAAAGGGTTTTTAAAAATATATTAGAGAAACTACATTCCATTTTTTTGAGGAATTGGAGCAAAATTGAAGGATTTATTACATAATTAGGGTTTCTATAGAATTTATTTGCAAAGCGCATATCTTCTAAATATTGTGGAATTTCTTCCTTAGTTTTAGTGGGTTTTGGAATCAGTAAGATGGAAGTATACAATGAAAAATTTAGATTCATTGGAGTATAATTGATTTATGGAAGAATTAGAGTTTCTAAAAGATTTGCTCTTAAGACTACAAAACACCTAATTTTTGGGAGATTTTTTTGAGAAAGTGCAACTTAGGCCTTGGTAAGTTACAAAAAAAAAAGAGTATTTTTAATTCACTTGTGTGATTTATTGCAAAATTATCTTTCTACAACTTCACAATGAAAAGTAGCCGCAAAAAAGAAGAAAAAGAAGTAGAACAAGAAGTAGAACAAGAAAAAGAGCAAGAGAAAGAGAATGAGAAATAACAAGAATAAAAGAAAAGAAAGAAAAAGTGAAAGAGCAAGAACAAGAGAAAGAAGAAGAAGCAAAAGAAAAAATGGAGATGAAGAAGAAGAAAAAGAAATATTTAGCATTAAGGACAATCCCTTTGTATAAAGGAGGTAAATTTTATGCCCCTAACCCTATAGTGTGTATGGTGTTATGAGTAATCAGCTTGTAACTGCTTTAACTCTTAACTAAGTCATATTATCCTTATTATATTGTTATATAGTTATTTAGGTCAGCCTAAGGCTTATATAAGGTTATATAGGTTGTCTTGAGTGATATCCTAGGAATAAGTATGGTATATATAAGAGGTATAGGTAGGTTATTATCATCATGTTGAGTATTGTGTTCTTATTAAGGAATATTGGAAGTATCCCCCTCAAAGTGGATTAGGAGGTTGCCCCCTCAAAGTGGCATATTATTATCAAGTATTTGCAACCCATTTCTTATTATATATTCTATTGTGCAAGTTATTTGATAACATATAACAAGAACAAAAGTTGTATTTCTTTGAATCCAATTTCTAAACTACTAATTTGTTTAGAAAATGGTCGAGATTAAGGGGTTCAAATAGAGGGAGCACACAAAGTGCCCTTTTTTTTAAAAAAATAACATATTGTCTAGTGTGCTCCCCCTAAAATTTTAACTTTCTTTTATTATTTCAAAAATCACTTTGGTGAAAAATTAGCTAACACTATGTAGTTTATGCTTGATTTTTTTGTTAATTTTGTAATGAATATATGATTTTTTACAAATTTTCGAAGTGGAAACATCTTGAAAAAAAAAATTTGAGCATGCACCCCATAATTTTTTCAAAAACTAATAAAAAATAATTTTAATTTGAATGTGCATAGAATAGGGTCTAGTTTGTAAAAATGTATTTTTTTCAAATTTCAATGAATAGGTAAACAATGAAACCAAAAATACCACAAATAGGTTTTTGACAAAAAATGAAGACACTACCAAAAGAAATTAAAAATCAAAACTTTAATATATTGAAATGTATAAAAAATTAGATGGTTAGAAAGCTAAGAGAGAGCTTAATGTTACAGTTTTACTTTTTTAACTTGACATTGAAAGAAATACAAACCTAATGGAGAGCACACTTGAGATTGTGGTGGTTTTTTAGAATTTCCAAAAACATAGATATGGGCGTTGACATGTAATTCCAACCCTTTAGGTTGGATTCCAAAGGAAAATCCAACCCTAAGGGTTGGAAATACCAAAAATAGATAATAATGTGAGTGCATTATAACATTTTACATGATCTC
The DNA here is from genome assembly GCA_007258455.2 of Sequoia sempervirens. NCBI lineage: Eukaryota > Viridiplantae > Streptophyta > Pinopsida > Cupressales > Cupressaceae > Sequoia > Sequoia sempervirens. Next base: position 10,907 of record VDFB02149870.1, read on the forward strand.
TCACTTCTCCCCACTATTTACCTCCCTTTACCTCCCTCCTTTATCTTCACTTCTCCCTATTGATATTATTAAAGCAGTTTATAACACACTCACATTAGAACATGAGTGTGTTTTTTGAATCATAAAATATGGTAAAAAGGCATGGGGATTCCATGATTCAAGACCCACATGCTTTGTTTTTTTTCTATAATATGCACTTTATTTGACATAGAAGTGCACTTTTCATGGTGTTGACAAAATATCAATCATTGTTTAACAATTCTACCACTTTTTTTGTTTTTTTAATGTAGACAAACCAAATTGCATGCTATTAGACTAAATTTGATTCTATGAACTAATGTTTTCATGTTCCTAGTGTTAGAATGATTATCATGTTTTTGTTTGAATTTGATAATATACAAACATTTTTTTTATATTTTTTACTAATTTTGTTAAATTGATATAGAAATGAACATTGAATACCAAGGAAGTTAAAAAAAATCTCAAATATTGGAGGAGCGTGAAGCCCAAAACAAACCAGACAACATTGTGTAATTGGTGAAATTGAATCTTAGAGTTTAGGTACATTCTCTTTGTCTTTATACCTTTTTTGGATGTCACCTTGACAACATAGTTCATGTGCTACATATCATAGTGTTAATTCACTTCATTGCAACCAAATTGTTGACCCAAAACACATAACCATAAATAAATAATAAGTGAGAAAAGTCTCCACACCATAAACCCCAACGATGACATGACCTCATTGCACTATATGGATGTTTCACCATTCAATCTTCCCAATGCTAATCCCACCTATATTACAACACCCTTGAAAAACATGAATTCCCACATTCCAAAATTACCTATCTACATTTATTATAATGCCTAATAGGTCTATTCTAGTGTAGATATCCTTTAAAATTAGGTTGGATGTTATCTATTTTTTCCATTTTACTTAATAAATATCCTCCAATATTTTATCCTCAATATACATCCATATTGCACACCATTTCAACAAAATATGCCGCATTGTTTGATTACATGGTATGTGGTGATATAATTAGTACAAGATGACTCATTTCATTATATTCCTTTTTTGTCAAAATATTGACTTCAATTCCCATGTGAAACAAAACATCTTGTAATAGAAAAAGTGAACTTATAGAGCTTAGAGTAACTCAAAACATATTGATTTTAGAGGAGTGTCATATCATCCTTGACTTGCACAAAATTCTTTCCACATCCTATATCATGTGAAATAAAACATCTTGTAATAGAAAAAGTGAACTTATAGAGCTTAGAGTAACTCAAAACAAATTGATTTTAGAGGAGTGTCATATCATCCTTGACTTGCACAAAATTCTTTCCACATCCTATATATTTGTTTGATGATGATATCAAGCTCAAATGTCTCTACACTTCAATGGTCCAATGTCAACTTAGTATTAATTTCTAGATTACTAATAGCCCTCCTTTCTATTGTACAATAGTCCTATTTGATTCATTTTTCTCATTTTTTGTGGCTTAATGACACCACCTAACTAGGTTTCAATTTGGAATACCCTAGGAAACTAAAAATCTTAATAATATGATTGTCCCATGATTTTTATAAGTTTTTTGTAGTTGAGGGCAGCCTTCTCATGGTGTTTCATCTAGTAATATTCATTTCTTAACACCCATCCATGGTTTGGTGATCATTTTGAAGGTATTTAATCAGTTCTAACCAAGGCAAGATGAATGAAAAAATAAACTCATATGTCCCCCCAAGGTTTTTATTCAAGGTTCTTATGACCATATTAAGGCATGAAAATCCTATAATAACACAAAAATAACATTTTTTAGTATGTGAGTCTAAGTAGAACACATTGACTCCATTCTGAAATAAAATATTACTCCTTTAATAATTATGTATTATGAATTAAATATGGCGATTCTTTTGGAAATAGTCTAGGGACTTAATGGATGTGATTTATTTGCACATGTATCA
>VDFB02149871.1:0-13606 GCA_007258455.2 Sequoia sempervirens
CTGATAACCATTTGCTTCTTTGCCTCTAGTGGATGAGAAAAGAACACTAGATATTTATTCCTATTAATAATTTGTCTCGATGCCTGTTGGTAGTTGATAAACACATATACCCTTTATCATCATGCTGAACTGTGTTGTGAAATAATGACATGCGACAGACATTTTTATGCATCTAATTAGATGTTAGTCTTAACAAAATAATCCCCATTTAAAAGTCAGCTCAAATTTAATGAAGTTTGTGATGTTTTAATTGTGTATAATCTACTTTGTTATATCCTCAAATCAGTTTTTACCTTTATTGATAATGATCAGAAGCTAAGGCAGCATTCCAGTTATTCTGATACACCAGAAATCCAGGCTCAAGAATATGGAATTGTTGACTTAATTTTAACTGCGGAGCAGCAAGACGAAGCTGGTAGTTTCAGATCAGACAATCTGTCAGATATACAGCGTATCACTTCTCACCATATCTGTAATTGCAGGCAAGAATTTATCTTTTTTCAATGTTTATTTTTATGATAGGTGTATTTTCTTTTCTGAATTTTGCAATTACCTTATTGTTTAAGAAAAGAAAATTCTTTACCCAAAAAAGTAAAGAAAAAGAAAATCGTTTTATTTTCATCTAACAAGGATTTTCCCCCATTTTTATTTGGTGCAGTGTTACAAGTCATTGCCCAATTTGGTGGATAATGGAGGGTCCCAAGAGTGTCTCTCATGACTTCTCTTCAGTTACATTCTGTGAAATAAATTTTTATTTGAGTATCAGGAATTGTTCAAATGAGAGTATTTCGGTTAAAATTGAAACTTCTGACAGCAGACCAAAACTAAGCCAGGCAAGTGAGTCAGTTCAAGCTTCAGCTATACAAACTCAAAGTGGTTGGCACGATGTATCTTTAGAAACTGATGGCATGGGAAAAGTCATATCAGATTCAGTACAAGGCCCTTCTATCATATCATCAAATGAACTTTCTGAGTTCCAGACCCTTGTTCCTTGCTGTCCATTCATGTGGTGCTCATTAAGTTCTACAAATATCAAAGAACTAGGGTCATGGTCGTCAGTTACTGTTCCCCTATCGATATCTGTTTTCGCCCCAGGAATTTATGATCTATCAAACTACAGGCTAATGTGGAAATTACATCCAGACATGAATGGTCTTTCTACAAAATTTGGAGCCGGATCTACGCTTTCTACAAATAGATTTGATAGCTTTCATCATCCATTACCAAACATACAGAATGAGATGGAAACAAAATCTTCTGGAGTAGCCTTGGGACATCCTTTTCTTTTAACTGTATTGCAATCATCCTAATTCCAGGTTATGTGATTGTGCAAGGCCAATCTATTGGATTTACTTGTGCAGCACAAAGAAAGTGATTTCAATTGTCTATTTTCATTCTGAACTTATGTTCTTTGTAATCTATGCCCTTTAATTTCTGCATATATTTAATTCTAAGATTTGTGTTCATTATTAAAAATTTTAATTCTTTGTTTTATGTCTAATTGTGTAATTTATTTCAATGTTTTGAGCATACGGAATTATAGTCTGATAGTATGCAGGTTTATGGTTATACTTTAGCTGCCAATCATGATTAGCTCGAGAGTCTTCTAAAGAAGGCATTCTGTTTTAGCAAACAAGTTTGTCATCATCCTGATAAAAGATCATGGAGTGTGATCTGAAATGTTGATGTCAAAAATTATGACAGTTTTATCCAGAAGTACTCTCAATCAGTATCATGGTCTCTGGAAGTATGATGTGACAAAGTTTTAATACACCTGAACTGGGGGATCAAAATTGAATATGTCAATGCCTCTGAGTGTGGAATATGGCTATTGATACAAATGCCAAGATATGGGCCAGTCAGACAAAAACATAGGGTTATGATTACAAAATAATGCCTGCAATTTAGGTTTCGGCTAATGGGAGCAATACTTTGTCATCATATTGAGTTGACAAACAAATGATAGGTTGCCAAATATATAATAAACTCTAGCAATGGTTAGTCGACATGTGCAGTGATCTGCTAAGATAAGGTCTATTCACAGAGACTGGTTTCAATCCCTTGATTCATCTATCGTAGCAATTCCGTGTTTTTTCTTTAATAACAAACTTTAGTAGCAATTCCTTGTTTCATTCTATTGTATGAACATTTGATTATATTTATGGAAAAATATGGACATTATGGCAAAAGAGTGTCTAGACATCATTTCTCCTTAACCCATAGTGTTATCCTTGCAAATGAAATCAGGCAAGAAAATCTTGAAGTGCCTGTATTTTTTTGTCACTTGTAGACCCAGTTTAAATAGAGCAGGAAAAGTGAAGCATTGGCTTGTTGACTAGTTAATACTAGTTATGCTATCTAAAATCATGTAATGCAAAATACTTGCTACTCTGTTCGACAAACCTCTTATGCAGCACAATCATGTGCAGTCAGAGCATTCATGTTTAATAAGCCATGGAATTTGGTTCATGGAAAGCAGAAAGCGAAGCCTGTCCCTGTAAGTCCTGAGAACATATTATACAAAAAAGGAACATGGCACCGTGAAAGAAAAAGGGAAAACGGAGGTGAATTGTACCCAATCTTTTATTAAGGAATTCATAGCTCCATAATCTATTTAAGTAGTGTTGATTTTAGCATTTCAAACGCACATTTATGTTTCACAAATGTATCAGCTTCATAATGACATTGTGCCTTGGTAAAAGTCTCCCAAGCAATCTTTCACATTACCCCAAGCTCTATTAACAATGCCCTAAGGCTCTTCTGCAATGCAATGGAATAGCTGAGGTTTTTATTTGTAATTCAACGTTTTAGGTCTTTCCCTTAGCTATAACATCAATTTATATTAGAGCCACTATATCTAAAAAATATGGGTCATTATTGACTCATTTTTATGTGGGCTATATGAAACCTTTGCTTTAGTATAAGGTCATGAACTAATTCTTCCCAATAAATCATTATCCTCTCACTATTTCCCTTGTATGTTTAGTATTGGTGAACTTGGTATGCTAAACACAAATTGCTGACATAAAGACTATCATAAGAAGTATTTAAAGCCTACACCACCTCTTTCAAACTTGCATGCTTAATGCCACCCAAGGAGGTACATAAATTTCCTTTTAAAGATTACATTTATGTTTCCATTACTTTTGGGATAAGGTGCCCTAGGGTCCTTCAAACTCATTATTAGTCAATTGAAGGTGCCCTAGGGTCATATAAATTTATTACTAATCAATTGAAGGTAGCTACTCATAATTCAACTCTTAGAAATATCTATTACAATATAGGCATCTCCAAATTTTCCTTGATAATTATAAATAACAAAGAGAGGGTCTATAAAAAAGGTCTAGTGGCAAATTGAAATGTCAAAACAACGAACAATCCAACTAGTTAAATAGAGAAATAAATAATAGTACATGAACTTTTATATAAGTCACTTGTAGGTCTAGATGGTAATAGTTGTGCTTTCTAGAACATAGGGAAAACACTTTCTATTTGGAAAAATCTATTAAGAAGTAAACATACTTAACATCATTATGTATGCAGCCAAAGCATCTATCTTAAATTACTTCCAAAAATGAAACTTAATCCAAGACTCAATATGAAATGGAACTGCAGGTTTAATGAGAGGAAATGGAGGAATTTGAGTGCCCAAATTTGGAAATCTAAAGTTGTTGCTAATGCTCAAATTTGGACATGGAAAATATTGCATCACAAACTACCTCTAGGGGACAAGTTGACAATTTTGAAACTCCGGCCAGCTAAATGTCCTCATTGTCAAAATAATGAGAGCTTAAAACATTTTTTTGGGGATTGTGTTCATGCCAAGAAAAAATGGAGTGTTGTTTTTGTTCATTTCCTTACTATTTTTGGCCATGTATTGTACTGGAAAGAAGTTGTTTAGACATTGGGCTTCAAAATAACTTGGTAGTTGATTCGATAAGACAATCTATTTTACTTAATATATAGAATTGTCGATGTTTTTCAATGTTCTCTAAGCATTTTTCATCAAGAAGTTGGAATGCTAAGGCTTTACTCTGACATTATTTTTCAATTTATCTATTTGTGTTCTCAACTGAAGGGTGACAATAAAAGGAATGCAAAATATAGGAGTCACTTGGAGGCCATTAAACTTCAGTTTTTACAGCTTCACGAAGGGGACATTTGCTACTCCAGACAAATTGAAAGTTTATTCAAATTCAAAATTTAAGGGTCAGTATTTGTATGGCCGTGTAATTTGATCGCAGCTTTTGGATGGACAAGGTTTCCTTGGCTAGGAGTTGTTAGTATGTTGTATTTTGGATGTTCTTGCCTTGGGCTTTGATGTATAATTTTTCTTTTCTTTTTTGTGTAGTTCCTTGTTGAACTGCTATTTTCTTTTGTAATCCAGCTTTGTTTAATATAAAAACAAAAAAAAAAGCATTTAGATGCCTTGAAGTAATGGAATTCAACTCATGGCTAATCTTATTTCCACAAGTTCCTAATAAGTTTTGAGGACTTTTTACAATGATTTAAAAACGCACTATCAAATAAAAAAGGAAAATGTAGTTGGACTATAGCCAAGGATTAATTGCTCCAAAGCTATGTAGTACATAGATAATAAAAATAATTGCTTTTCAATCAATAAATTAGTTCCCAACAAGTGTTGTCTATTGGTAGTTATTGATGATTGGAGCATTCAACCACTGTTGACTATTCTATATATTTCTCATTGTGCACATAATTGGGACCACATGTATGAACTCCTATATCTATTGCAAATCTTATGAATGAATGAATGGAACAACCTTATCTTTTTTGACATTTGTGAATTATTATTGTAGATAGGCTATATATGAGTGAGATTTGACACAGAACCTATCTCACTTGCATTGAGCTAGAAAGTTTCGAGCTGACTAATAGTTTCAGTCTGCTGCCTTCAATCTCCAGTAACCTGCGTAAAGTCTCTGTCACCGCCAAAGACTTTATGTCACCGCCACATTTTGTTCGTATTTATGTATCCTTTGTCATAGATTTTAGTGCGGCAATTGAGGAGGTTTTGAACTCTATGATTCTTTACACTCTTTGGAGGTTATCATGGGGATTGTTCTCAGAAGCCTCTGCAAATCCTTATGATTATCTGAGGTCTGGACAATATGAAGTGGGCAGTAAGTTGGTACTACACAGTTTAGCAGTACTGATAATAGTAATTTGGGTGATCCGCCATATTTGGAGGCAGAATAAATGTTATCTGGAGGAATATTGCTGCTTGAAGGCGCCCGAAGACAGAAAAATACATACCGAGCTCTATGAGTATTTCATTCGACGGCATGATAATCTCAAGGAGAATGTTAAATTTTGGCTAAAAGTCCCGCTAAAATCTGGTTTGGGAGAAGAAACATATGGCCCGGGATTCATGTTCAAAGAAGATTATTTATTCTCTATGAAAGGTATGGTGACGTTTTACAACCGCCAGGTTATATTAACTTCTGCAGCAGAGTTTGAATTTTTTTATTGGTTTCTGAATCTAAAACAATTGTTTTGTGGTTTTTTGCAGATTGCATTTGGTTTGCTTTATTTTAACAAAATAACTCATTCGTTAGGGCTTCGTTGACAGGTAGACACAAATTGTGCAGAATCTTCAGCTACATCATTTGCCCTGGTTTCAGTCACCTTCTTTGGGATCTTGTAAACGGCCGGATCATTTTTTTTTCTATTTATTCATATAATTCTCAATGGAGGAAAGGCTTGATAGAGCTTCAGTCCTGCAGCAGGTCTAGGAAGGCCAAAAAATGGCGAAAACAAGGTCCCCAATGAAGGCACAAGATATCGCGGAGGTGAATGTTATATCAACAAACTTACCCTTACAACCTTTATCAACTTCACACTCTAACACAACTCAACTATGCAAGAATATCACAATACGAACAAGTTGACACCAACAATTGTACTTTATAAATTATGTAAGCTTTTACAATGAATGTAGGCACCAACCTACTTGAATCACCAAATATGTAGTTTAGTAGGCACCAACCTACAAAGAGCACCAACCCTTAATTCTGTTTTAGTAGGCACCAACCTACAAGGAGCATCTACCCCTAATGCTGATTTAGTAGGCACCAACCTACAGGGAGCACCAAGCCCTAATGTTCATAGGCACCAACCTATTGGAGGCTCCAACCCCACTTGCCAAGCACCTACTTAGCAAAGATAGAATTATCAAGAATAATACTCCACCTTTGATGTTGCTTCATCAACATATGATGGACAATTCTGCTCAAACAACCTTCTTACAAATCTGATGTATATGTTTCGTCTTCAATATTTATTGCTATATACAAAATCTGCTTTTATTCCACTTAAGTCTGCTTCATAAAATCTGCATGTATTCTTCACACAACTGATCTAACACTGTCTCTAGACTACCAAAGATCTGATTCAAAACAGTTTATAAATTTCTACTGAATCCTTCGTATTTGATCTTCAAATGATTCACTCTTTGCTATAACTTTCCTTCTTCAAACTGTAGTAGACTTCTTCAGAAATTTGTTGTAGTTTAATCATAGATCTGCCAAACGTATGATCTTAAACATATAGTATATCTCTGCTATAATGTACCTTATATCCTTTTCATCAAACTCCTCTCCTTATTGAATATACTTGATGGTCTTTGCTACACACACACTTTCAGCGCACCTCTGATTGTATTTTAAAGATCTAGCATTTATTCCACTCGATGCTCAGCACTTTCCATTCTTCAGATATCATACATTTCTCTCATACAGCACTTTGTGTTTCTTTTGATATAACAGTTATTCCATACACACTACACCACTTTCTAACTTCTATTTGTATCTTCAGAATCATATCCTTTCCCAGGAGACATATATCTATTCACAATATTAATCGTGTCTCTTATTCAAGACACTCCATCGCATCTCTTCATGGAGCGATTAAATATTAATAATTACTAACCACACTTTAGTAACCGTTGCATTCTTAATACATTCGTTGCTTTTGATTTTGTCTTATATGACTTTTGTCTTTTTGCTTATTTCGTCTTTATGTGATTTTTGTCTTATTCACAACCTGTTTTGTCCTTTTTTAATTACCTTGCTTTTAGTGATGAAATCGTATCACTTCATAAAGTCATGTCTTTTATTTTATGAAATCGTATCATTTGTTTTGACTGTCTTTCTCTGTTTTTTTTTTGTCTGTATTTGTAAATTTGTCTCTCCAATATGCCAAGTGTCTGAATGTCTCCAGATTAGAATGTGACCATTGATTTTTAACTTCTTTCTTAATCATAATATGTATATCCCAGAAAGAACCGTATGTGATATAGATATGTCCACTGCAATTTATCACAATTACTAAGTCTGAATGCTGAAAGATAATCTGATTATCTTCATTTCAAATCTGCGTACAAGTCTGAAACTCTTCAATATTGTGTTCTTCATTTGGCATATTGTGTACTCCAAACTAAATACACCATGTTCTTCATTTGACATCAATGACTGCAATCTGTAGGATTTCAACAATCTCAACAATCATTAATAACAACAAACTTCATTAATTTCTTGATGCTTTCTTGATCATTTCCAACTCCATTAACCTCTGCAATCTTCATGATTGTAACTAGCTTTGATCACAACACTTTGACATCAATGACAACATTTCCAACACGCCCAACTCAAGCAAACTTAGTCAAAATTTCACTATTTTCAGCTTTCTTCCTCGTTCTTCGTGCTTGCTCACCAACTCACCTCCTGCTGAATGCTTGAGTGTTGAATCTGACGCCTGGCAGCTAACTGACCTCCATTGATGACTTTTGAAGCTCCCGAAATGCTTTCTGAAATTGAAAAAGAAAAATAAACCCATTAAGGCAAAACTGCTTGTTTCTTGATTCTGACTGCACCAGCCTGATGAGGAAGTATTTTGAGCCAATCAAAATCAGTTTGAACCCTAACAGACCAACTTTCTATTTTTAGAAAGTTTTACCAGTATCTGTTTCGAAAGAAACCCAGAAAACCCCAAAAAAGTTACTAAAAATAGCAGTTTTCCTAAAAAGTAGGGATGAAAAACTGAGATCTGGGTTTTGTAGATTAGGTCGCTTTGAGCAGACCCAGATCGTCAGATTTTGGAAATTTCCAGTGTTCCATGGAAACGCGTTTCCCCCCCCTATCTGGCCGCGGGGACATTTCGGGTACGGGGAAACGGGTACTTGGCGTTTCCCGCCGTCTCGCCACCGCCATCGGTGCTCCGCCGGAGACGGGGAAACGTCTAAACGTCTCCAAGTCTCCAAGTCTCCTTGGGAGACGCCCATGCATTTCTTGGGAGACTGGGAGACGCCCAGGAGTTTCTTGTAGATGTCTCCAAGTCTCCTTGGGAGACGTCTCCAAGTCTCCAAGTCTCCTTGGGAGATGCCCAAGTGTTTCTCAAGAGACTGGGAGACGCCTAGGAGTTTCCTGTATTTACTACATTTTGAGTGTTGACATTTTGCTATTAGTATCTGTATTTACTATTTAGTTTACTGTTTTACTATTTGCCATTTGGCATTTGCTACTCATTGTAATGATGAATCATGTAATCATCTTTATAGACTTTGTGATATCTCATATGACATCAGATATTCATATTTTCGATATAATAGAAATCTCCAATTTAACAATTTCATTTGTCAAATTTTATTTAGCAATTAGCATTCAAGATATCTTCGTATTTAGATTTAGTATTTCAAATTTTGCTATGTTATAATTTTACTAATTTGAGTAATTTCCTATAGTTTCATTTGAAATGTAATTCTTATACTATTATACTATTATACATCTTTTCAAAACTAGTTTTTCAAGTACTATAAGTATATGTATAACTATATCAGCGCCACACCCCCGCCACCCCCCCGCCGCCGTCCCCAGATCTCTGAATCCCAAACTTAGGCCCTTGTCCCGATCTCGAAGCAGCGTTTCCTGTTCCCAGTTTCCCGTCCCAGACCCGATGGAACTGCGGGGCTAATGAACGCCCTCATACCGGTTGCCCCGGTGCGGGCGTGACAATTACTCGAAACTTTTACTCCATTGGTTAAAAATGGTGGCGGCAAAGGATTTTGATGGGCTCGTACCCAGCTAAATCGTGCCGAAGCACAATGGGCGTCAGACGGCTGAGGCTGGCTGCTGTTCCAGGACATTAATGATTAATTGGCTGATATTTGATGAGTGTGGCGTGGTTTCATCCATCGGGTGCGGCGGCCGGTGGAAGGGCTGTTGCTGTAAAGTTGGTATGCGATAACTCCTCGCCGGGGATTTTGGAAGCATGGATGAATTGGGTGGAGTTGCCTCTCGAGGTTTCTAAATCAGCTCAAAAGCAGAGACGACCGAAAGTCATGAGATGGAACCTGGAATAGGACAGTGCAGACTTAGAGCACTCCAGACCATCACCAGCCGGAGAATAAATCCAGAACTGTTTTCTTTCTCCAATAGATGATTGAATTCTACAACTCGATACTAAATCCAGAGACTGAATTGTAACCTTGGCCTATTAAATTTGGAACTCTTTGAATCAAGTTTGCACTAGTAAATGGAGTAAAATCTAGGCATATCAAGTTTGGCTTAAATCAAATCTCTTTTATGGTTGCTAAAACATAAAAAGACCCGTAATATATGAAAATATTCATAAGAGAGGGAAAATTGGGTCTACTGTTTGTCCTAATTGCATGAATAATGTAGAAACAATTCAACACCTTGGTGGAGCTTGTAAAATCCATGGCTATTTTGATGTTCTAGGGTTTTGGAGGTTTTGAAATTCCTCAATTGTATTGAATTAAGGGTTTTGAGTTTGCAAGTTAGAGCTTTCTAAAACCCTCATGCGGTAAAATCCTAAACCCTAGGTCTAGTGTGCACTTTTGTTATATCTTTGCATTGACTTCTGTGGCCGGTTCCCAGTCGTTTAAGTTATAACCTATGCCTAGGTTGTCGTTCATTAACTAGCCCCTTGGTTCCTTTTCACCACTTGTGTCTGTAGGTCAAATAGTGGATCAAATGTCCTAAGACTAAAGTTTTTCCTAGGTTTGAAATAAATCTAAGTGTCAAAGCCTTATGTCGACCTAGTGGAATGACCCCTTTTAAGTCATAACTTAAAGCACGTGCTTTAATTTGTCTTGAAGTTGTGAGTCCTTCGGTCCCATAGCAATAGGTGTTCAATTTTTATTGGCCCCACCTGCAAGAAATAAAATAATCACAAAAAAGAAAGTGCAGGGATGCGGTAGGGCGCCACGTATCTAGTGGACCCCACGGGCTCTTCGCAGAGCTCGTTCGAAGTTGGTGGTGGGCCCAAGGTTTTAATGGATTTGATTGTGACAACTGGGATCCACATGTTAGTTCCCCACTATTCCACTAGATATAGTCAACATTTACAAAAGAAGCTACAGGAGTGCAGGATGTCTCCACGTCAGCTCCTCTGATGCTTCCAAAGGCAGTGGGGCCAGAAGAATATTTCAAGGGACAAGTGTCGACCCCTTATTGCATCGTGTTGGTCCTTTGCATCGCATTTTGAAGTTCACCTTGGAATATGCTACCTGCGATGTGCAATATTCAAGATCAATTTGATTGTAATGAAAAGGGAGGAGATTTGATGGTCATCACACTGTTGATTCACATCGCAGTTGTGAATCAAGAGGACTGAGTCATAAAAGTGATGGAGCGATATGAGGACATGTGTCTAAGGCGACAACTGGCAGTTTCTCATTGTGTCACACAACTCCTTCACATTGTGGAAATGGTTTTCGAGACCTAAGAATAAGTGCGATAGGATTATGTGAAGCGATAGAGATCAAGGGCTCGGGTTTGGACGAAGTCAATCTGACGGCCATGTTTTAAAATTCCAATGGGTTTTGATCTCGGTTGTCCATCCACGATCGAGCGGCCAGGATTCAAACCATTTCGCGGGAAGACCTGGAAGTAATGGCACAACTGCATTTCTAGAGACCAAATCAAACCCGATCGGCTCTGGATCAATTTTCTGCACTTCTCCCATATTGCATTAATGGCTTGGACGGTGTTGGCGCTCCTTTACGTGTTGCAGGTGCCAAATTCTTTTGTTAGAACATGCTCGCCTAGATTTAGTTGCGAATTTCTTGGGAGTTCTAGGTCTGTATTGATGAAGATTATGATGGAATGTTTGTTGGTGGTGTCAGAGCCGTTATGGCTAGGGTTGTTGCTTAGGTTTTTGGGGGGAAATTCAAATGTTTTGTGAAATCTAATTGGATTTCATCCCTACTGTAAACCCTAATTGAGTTAAGGTTAGGGTTTGAAATTGACTTTGAGTTATGCTTGCACTATAAAGGCAAGTTTTGTTGTCATTTGAAGGGTTTTGATTCTTAGTTTTTGTAAGTCTTTGTATAGAGTCAAGTCGAATAGGTAAGTCCTCTGAAACTTAGAGAAGGAATGTTGTAAGTTTGCTCTGTAATAGCAATAAATGATTGGAATACTCATTGTATTTGTCTAAAATTTGAATATCAATCTGTTATGCTCACCATCATTGTACTCATTATCTTCTGAATCGATATAATCAAGGGTTATGTCTGGTTCTCATATCACATTTGATGTTATGGGTGTTTGAATTGTTAGTTTCTATTCAAGGGATAGAGTAATTTTGCTTTTAGTTCATTCATTGGAGATTGTGTGGTTGCAGTATGGATTTGTAAGTAGTGTAATAGCATTGTTCTTTTGTTGGTTTCTTATTGTAAGGTAGAAAGGTTGTTAGAAGCCAAAGGTTGGTATGTTGTAGGAGTTTTACTTCATTTCTAGACTTTGTGTGGATAAGGCACTGGTCAAGGAGACTCACAAAGTTTGAAGCTAAGGTAGAATCAAACATAAAATCAAATCAAACGTTTTACTTTCTTGTATTTTTACTTTTTCATGTCCATTACCACACTACAAAGAACCACAAAAAGTATAGAGGGTTGCAAAGATGATTTAGCCCATCAAGTTACCTTATACCATTTTAGTGTGAAGAATCTGTTATAAATGGCATCATTGCATGTTTTTATTATTGCATGATGTTATAAGGGAACCCACCTTGGTTTTGCAAAGCCTAAAGTGCAGAGAACTTGTAAATCTATCTCTTATTCGTTGGCCATTGACCTAGGATTTCTGAGCATAAGGATTAGCTAACCTTTAGGAAAACCTAAAAAATCAGTTGGAAACACCCACAGATTGGTGACTCCATTGGGTAAAAAGAACAAAGAATTTCTGGGTGAGCAATTGAAAATCTGCTCTGCGTCATTCGAGCCACCACCAGATTTGGTGACTCCATTGATGAAGATAGAAGCGTATGTATTTGGGAGAGTCAAGAACTTTGCTGATATGAAGTTTTGGGTTAGATGATCCAAAGGACCTTCATACTTGAAGAGGAAATTTGTTGCAGTACCTCGTGAAGTTTGGTGCTTTGTTGGTGGAGAGAACTTAGAATGAAAGTTGATCTTTGAAGGAGGTTCCTGCTGCTTGAAGATCTTATCCTCTTTTAAGAGGTGGCGACTCTAAAATTTTTTTTGTTACGTTATAAGCAAGAGTTTTGTGGTTTGCAACATTTTTTCAGGTATTTATCTATTGCTATATTTTAAATGAAGGTCAATTATTAAAGTCCAAGAAAATATTGTCCCCTATTTGGTGTTTCAAGGCATTAAAAGAAAGGGAATTGAGAAAACATGATATTCTGAAAGAAGCATTAAGAAGTAGATAGTTGTAGAGGGATAGATAGTCATTAGCGAATATGTATAACCAGGTGGGTTCCCCCTCTACAAGCTATTCCACCATGATTGAGCCACAGTCATATCCTCAAAGAAAATGTTTCTCTATAGAAAGATATAACCCTCTGGATTTCAGTAAAATCTAAGGTTATCCACACTTTGTCCCAAGAGAAATAAATGAATACCTGCCTAAGTTTAGAGGAGGTTATGAAGAGTCAGCATTAGAACATCTGCAAGTTTTCACTAGTTTGATGGTGAAACGTCAGATAACAAAGGAAGATGTCATGAATTTTTTTATAAGAACTTTAGAAAATGGTGCATGGGACTGGTTTTTTAATCTTTCTTTGCATTCTATTTGTTCATGGCATAAGCTTGAGAGTTGAGATACTATTCATGCATCGGTTTGGTGAAGTGGACAATGAATGTTTATCTGACAATAGGTTGCTGCACATTCAAGAAGACTTTGGAAATGAATTTGAACTTGTGGTTGAAAATGTTTCACCTATTGATGCATTGTATGACATAAAAAGATATTAAGGTGAATCCCCTTTTAGTTTTCATGATAGATTCATGAAATATTTGTATGCTCTACCAGAATTAGATAGACCTAATGAATCAATGTGTATTGATTTCCTTTGTGAAAGACTTGAGCCAGGCCTGAGTACCATGCCACATGATTTGAAGCCTTATTGTCTAGGATTTACATTCCAGTGGCTTGAAGTAATGGTAAGAGAGTATGTAAGTAGTCTTCTTGTTGGATTATGTTTTGATACTCTTCTTGGGATTGATACATGGAGTCTGGATGGTATAGCAAAAGGCAGTACTGCATCTTATTGTGGTGAAAATCTTGCTTCTGAGCAGCCCATAGAGGACATGTGTGCAGAT
>VDFB02149872.1:0-27539 GCA_007258455.2 Sequoia sempervirens
AAAAACTTAAGTTTTTTTTTTTGGACTTATATTTTCTTCTTAGCCCTAAAAGCAACCTCATTTCATTCATTTGGAAAAATAGGAGGAGAAGAGAGGGAAACCAACAAGTTGTTGAAGACAAATCCAGGGTCATATATCATTTGGGGAGCTTCATACCAGCAATGAGGTGCATTGAGAGCTCATTACCAGTGATTGGGAGGAGTTTGCATTGCATTACAAGCCAAATCTAAGAGGTAAGTTTGATTTTAATTGATTTTTTTGTGTTTTTTTAACAAATAATTCATTGTAATTTGTAAAATCATTGTTTTTTTTAGTTTGCATATATTTTTTTGAAACCCTACTTGCAACTTAAATAATTTTAAAAACCCTACTTTTGCAGCCACATTCATTTGCAAATCAAACCATATTATTATTTTCACAATGTCTCAAACCCTAGTCAGAAAAGACCCTGCTTGGAAACATGTTGAAATCTTTCCCGAAATGAAAAGAGGAGATGAAAAATGTAACTACTGCAAAAAAATATATCATAGAGGCATAAATAGATTAAAATACCATCTTGCATGCATACCTGCCCATGATGCAGTGGGTTGCCCTAGAGCACCTCTTGAGGTTGTCCGTGAAGTGCAAGTGCTATTAGAAACTTTTGAAATGCAAAAAGAAATGAAAAAGAAATAGAAGCAGGAGTTGGTGAGTGTTGGAGTTGGACAGGGACTTGGTGCTGTTGGAGATGCGTCTTCCATGCCTCCATACCATCCTAGTGCTAGTGCTTGTGGTAGTGCTTCTGTTTCTGCATCAACTATGCCTATGTGTACTCCTAGTGTTGGTGGCACTGCTACTACTAGTGGTAGTGGCAATATTAGCATTGGCCCTAGAGTTCATAAATCTAGGGTGGACTCATATTTTGTACCATGCACTAATCTCGGTTCCCAACCATCGCTTGAGAGCATGGGTTGGAACAAGGACACACATGATGTAGCAAAAAAGACAATTGTAGACTTTTGGTACTACTGCATCATTCCCTTCCATGTAGCCAGGTAATTCTTTTTCATTTAATTGTTTTAAAATTTATATTTAAATTTTAGAATCTAGATGTATCTCATTATCGAATTCAAATTTAAAGTTAAAAACTTAAAACTTTTTGATTTTACAATACTTATGTAACTTATTAATTTATTTATGACATGTTTTAGGTCACCTTTCTGGAAAAACATGGTTGATGCCATAACTATATGTGGGGCGGGGTTCAAATCCCCTAGTGAAGATGAATTAAAGGGCCCGCGGCTAAGGTGGCCAGATGTGAAAGCACAATTAGAGGCTTGGTATAGCGATGGAGGATGATCCCGGTTGCACCATTATGGCCGATGGTTGGACCAATAGAGGAGAAATAGGGCCCATTTGCTTAATTTCCTAGTTCCTGGGAGGTGGTGTACTTCCCTCAATGCATTGAAATTTGAATTTGATTTAGTGATTAATAATTTAATATGGCTGATTTATGTTTTTTTTTTAATTTATTGAATAATTGGTTTCGCTTATTTTTTTAGATGACACCGTCTTCATGAAGTCCATTTATGCGTCTACCCAATTCAAAAATGCCACATACCTATGTGAGGCTATAGAGGTGATAGTTGATGTGGGGAAGAGAATGTAGTGCAAGTGGTGACAAATAATGCAGCAAATTATGTTGCTGTTGGTAGATTATTGATGGAGAGGCACCCTACTATATTTTGGACTCCATGTGCCGCCCATTGCATTGACCTCATGTTGGAGGATCTTGGCAAACTCCCATGGATCAAAACATGTGTGGAAGCAGCAAAAAACATATGCAAATTTGTATACAACCACACATGGGTGCTTAACCTTATGAGGCAATACACGGGGTTGAGGGAGTTGTCTCGTCCTGGCATCACCAGGTTTGCAACAAATTTTATCACGATGCAATCTTTGATTCGGTCAAGGGCAGATTTGAGGCACATGTTTACTAGTGAGGAGTGGTTTTCCTCATCCTTTTCTACAAGCACTACAGGGATTGCTATGGTTGATTGCATTTTTTATGAGCAAGGATTTTGGACACCAATGGACAAGATTATGAAGGTAAAATTTATTTATTTATTATGTTTTAATTTTTAATCATATCTTACTTTTATTTGTTTATTTTCATTCACACTTATTTGTGAAACATGTTTGCACTTTGAAGTTTATTGAGCCCTTGCTAGTTCTCCTACGAGTTGCAGATGGGGAGAAGCCCACAATGGGCTACATATATGAGGGTTTGGATAGGGCCAAAAGGCCATTAGATTAGTCTATGGTGGATTTGAGGAGAAGTATCGTCCCATTTGGGATATCATTGATAGGAGATGGCAAAACCAACTTCATAGGCCCATCCATGCAGTCGCATGTTTCCTAAATCCAGCCTTCCAATTCCGCCATGATCTCCATGCAAATAGAGAAATTCTTAGTGGGCTCTACACGACGATAGAGTGGATGTTGCCTGCTGTTACTACATAGGTGGTGCAGGAGATAGATGCCTTCACTAAGGCACAAGGAGACTTCTTTGCATGTCAAATGTGCAAAGATAATAGGACAACATTACTGCCAGGTAAAAATATATTTAAGGGCATAATTTTCATCTTTTTATATTATAATTTATTATTAAATGTTGAACTTGAACTTGAAACTTGAAATGAAATTGATTTTGTTTCTTTTTCTCATCTTAGATAGTTGGTGGCATATGTTTGGTTCTGATACACCGATCCTGCAAAATATTGCCATTTGTATATTGAGCCAACCATACAGTTCATCTAGTTGTGAGCACAATTGGAGTATGTTTGAGCACATACACTCCAAGAAGCGCAATAGATTGATAGTGGAGAGGATGAATGACTTGGTATATGTTCATTACAACCTTCAACTCAGATACAGGAAGCTTTTTGACCACAAAAAAACTCTGATCAGTCTAGAGGAGGTTGATCCACAGTCCGAGTGGATCATTGAGGCTACAGATGTTGTCTTTAGTGATGAGGACCTTGATTGGGTGGACCAGGCAGAGAGAGAGGCCAAGGTTGTAGCCATGGATGAGGAGGAGGCTAGAGCATGAGGATACATAGATGTTGTTGGTGAGAGTGGCATGGAGAGTCAGACACATGCAGAGTCTATGGCTATAGCTGGAACATCTTCCAAGACCCTTAGACGCCTTCGTAGGAAGGATGTTGGCTCCACTATTCCATAGGGCATAGAGTCATAGACTTATAGCTATTGTTTTACTTTTGATATTTCATATTTGTATGGAACATTTGATGTCATGGATTTCATATTCCATGAGTTTTGTATACATTTGACTAATTTTATATATCTAAGTATGCTATTTCCTTCAGCAACGCAATTGCAATTTGTGTACTTTATACTTATTTAATCGTTGTATACTTGTGCATGTGATCAAATTTTCTTTTATTTGTGTTGTATTCAATAAAGGGTGCTTGAAACAACTTTTAAATCCTTAAAAATCTCTAAATTTCTAGGGTTTTTTCAAAAAAATTTCATTTTCTCATGTCTGCGCTACGTTTGAGTCCCAAGTTGCTGAGTCGCCCTCGCCGAGTCCGAGCCGCATCCAAGTGTTGTTACTATGTAGACAACCTTTGCAAATTTCTTGAATAAATGAATATAGTTAGTTTTTTGCCAATTTACCAAGATAACTTTGAACATAAAAGAGATTTAAATTTGACTTGACATACAGGTGGCTATGGTGTTGCTACTGGTGGCCCGTTGGCTTGGGGCTTATGCTATAAAGAAGAAATGAGCCCGGATCAAATCTACTGTGACAAGAACTACCTTTACCCATGTTCTCTTGGAGCTAGTTACCATGGAAATGGTGCTCTACCTGTTTAATGGTAGGAACTATAACTATGGATGGATTGGTGAAGGAATTAAAGTTGATTTGCTTAATCACCCAAAATATTTGGCACAAAATGCCACAATTGCATTTCAAGCTGCAATATGGCAGTGGATGACCCCTACCAAGCCAAAACAGCCTTCTGCTCATGATGTGATGGTTGGTAATTGGGTTCCTACCAAAAATGGCACTGCCTCTTTCAGGCTTCCTGGTTTTGGAATGACCATCAATGTTCTAGAAAAAAATCACACAATCTAAACAAAAAAACAACAATGATCAATAATATAGATTGTAGAAATTTGATATCATCAACTAAAAATCTATTAACTTTTTGTTTATTGTTTATGATCTTCAGTTAACAGTTTGGTGGCCATGCACCAAAAGATAACACATTCTTGAAGTGAAAATGGAAGAACTTATTACAAATACTCCCTCGAGATAACCAATAAATCTCAATATCAAACAATTACAACACTCAACCTCTACATTGAAAGGCTTTATGGTCCTATATGGGGTCTTTCCAAAGGAGATTCCAACATGTACTTGTTTCCTGAATGGTTGAAATCTCTTGCTCCTGGTCAGAGTATCGATGTTGTGTGCATTCAGGTTGCTCCTTAATCAATTGTCTTGATTGTAAATTATCAATTGGGTTGATTTTAAAGAACTTCAATCAGTGAGTCCATAGATTTACTGTAGCTAGAATGCAAAACAAAAGATCATAACGGGTTGCTATTAGATCAGTCATTATTGATTACCTTTATTGTTTCAGTTTCCTTTGGGCCTTCATTCAATGGGCTTCCTTACTTAATTCTTTTTCATGGAGTATATCATTCTGTATGAAGACAATGCATGATTATTATCAGAGTTATATTTGGTATTCCTCACTAATAGATTCAAATAATAAGACAACCACTATTCAAAAATCTTATTATAAAGTAATTATATTATCATCATTGTTGCTGAAAAAATATATCATTTTTTTTTTCCATGTGAAGGGAAATGTGATTAAGTATATGGACACTCTTAATTCATGGAAAGTAGAAGAGATGGAAGAGATGACATCCTAGCTCAAGAGATAATCATAGAATAAATCATAGCATATCAAAGAACAAGGATAGGAAATAAGTGGGATATCTAAAAACTATTAGAGTGATTTTACTTTGAATTTATATAGAGCCTTAAAGTTTCTTTGATGTAGATTTTAAGTATGCCTCTTGGGCTTGTATGAATTACTTTTTACTATTTTTATGCCACCTCTATGATCTAGCCTTATACAACATGTAAGACACAAAAAAGAGTTAACAAAATGCATAATTCCACTTGCTTTGAGGTTAAATCAATTCAAAGAGAGGGTCAATTACAATTCTCATTCTCAATTACAATTTTATCTTATGCTATTTTATACGGTCACCCCTAGCTGAAATGTTTCCAAGAAGTTGAATACTTGATGTTGTGTTCAAATCATGAATGTTGTGTTCAAATCAGGTTATGAATGATTTACTATGTTTTGATTTTTTTCATCTTCCTTTAGTGATTTGGTTTTGTTCTAAACTCCAGTTTCTGAGGAAATGTATTAGCATTACTCATGCTAGAGCCTATTACAGTACATTAGCTTGTCTTTCATTCGAACCAAAATTGCAACTAGGTAGGCATCCTATGTATGTATCAATCCTAGAATACAATTATCAATGTCAATTTATCATTAGAAGAAAACTTGCTTTTCATGTCTCTATTATTTATTTGTTTTATCAACATTGTTGCTAAAACTTATCAAACACAAAAAATTAAAACATAACTATTCTATAACTTCTTGGCAGGAACTTTGCTGCTCTGCAACTTTTGTTTTATATATAGTCTGTAAGTAGCTAACTGCTTATATATCAATGTGTGAGTCAGCTGACATAGAAATGAGAAGTAAGACATTAGCAACTTATAAAAAGAAGACAAGCAATATACGTGAGGTCTTCTATTTCTTAATTTTTCTTCATTTTAACTCTTTTAAAATAGACAATAGGGAGCTTGCTAGAGTTTTAAACAATATTATAATTGGAATTTTTCAGAAGTAAACCAATAGAATTGATCAGTTCATTGAATGACCAGGCAAAATGATGATTAATAATAATAATTATGGTGTAAACTGAATAACATTTTAGCAATATGGAATCTTACCCTAGTAGGATAGGGTCATTGTTCTTCCAACAGAAACCCACTTTGGATACTAATAATGTTCCCTCATAAATGGCAGTGATGGTCAATTTATGCAGAAAGCCCAACTAAAACTAAGAATGAATTGCATTGATCCTGTGAGGGCTATAAATTAATGTCAGAAAATTTCTTAATTGGGTTGGATGGATAATCTTAATGGTGGTTACTGACAATCGTTAGTATATAAGATAATTTATAATAATTTAGTGTAATTCGAATCGTGTTAAGGAATGTTAGTTTTCTGTTTTGACTTCCATTGAATTATTAGTTAATATATTACATGTTCTGCAGATATTGGCATTTCTATTTGAAGGTAGACAATAACATGTTAAAGTATTTATATATTAAGTTGTCACTATTGCAAAAATTCAATTCGTCAAATGCACCTACTGATTAGATCTGGCATAATCACATGTCCTAGGATTTAAACCTTAATAAATAGTGTAATGTGTCATCATCCTCACCAAACTCAAATCCTTCAATAGATCTCATATTTTGCAGCATAGAACATTAAATTCAACATGGAACAATGGAAAACATTGCCTTTATCATTGTAATCGAGAGGTTTAATTCAATATGGAATTAGAACAATTTTCCTGGGCATGCCCGTTTTAGTTATATTTCTTAGTTAATCAGCAAAATTGGACTTTTGTATCAGTTTATAAGTCTTCGAATCTCCTCAAATTAATCCACGACTCTGCTAGCCTTACATTCCTCATTTTCTTGTTTGGACTCTCGAAAGCATCGATATACTTCTCTTTGCATCCTGCAATCGGGAAAAAGCGCAAGGGAAAAGTCTCCAGAGTTCCAAGCACGTACATGTAAATTTAGTCTGATTGTATGGGAAAATGGCAGTTGATTAGGAGAATTAGTTTAGATACATGTTTATCCCACATCTACGCAGGGCAGATCAAAGAGAAGAGAGGGTGGATAGAAAAAGGGAAGGAAGCAGAGAATAAAAGCATACCTTTCTCGGCCTTTTGGCTAAGATCAAGTGTAGTATCTGTTCTTATCAGTTTAATATCTGATACGTGGTTCAATGAATCACTCGATATTAAATTAATTTCTTCAGGGGTAAAGTCCAAAAGATAGCTTGCTATCAGGGCTTTAGGGCATCGCTTCTGTATTGCACTAGTGCAGAAGCCTGGTGCACCCCACAACCCAATACGAATACAAAATTAAATTTATTACTTTGCCTTTTGACTGCAGCCGAGGCATTCTGGGTACTGAATGACAAATGTTGTAATGGGTGTTACTCTTCTTTTTATTTGTCTCACATTCAGAATGGCAATTCTCCTCATGCTTAGGTGTGCTTATGAGCATTAATTTAGGAAATATTGCTTCGTCGTTCTATTTAGAGCAACTTCGGAAGAAATAATTATAAGCTCAATATTTTAGCTCTAGGCATGAAGTTTGTTATAATCATAGATAAGATTTAGATTATTTGTTATAACCATTTACAACCATGCTTCATAAGAGGTAAGAGGTAAGAATGTTAGTGATGTTATATGTTCTTAATTAGTTCCATAAATGATGTAAGGTATTTGAGGAGAAGAGAAAAAGTGTTATGTAAAGTATGTACAATTATGTAAGGTTCAATAAGCATGAAGCAAGTGTCATGGATAATACCACCCGTCAATCATAAAATAGGATAGGAAAAATGTAATTCTATAAAAACTTGTGTTCAAAAGGCAATGGGATGCCCCGAGAGGTGAGGACAATGAATCAATAGTAAAAGTTTTAAATACATCATTTAAGAATAAGTGCCACATGAGATATAAACATGTAAGCACAAACATAAAAACATATCTCATAGGATATAAAGATGAAAGCACATGGATCAAGTCACTTGGAGTCAAAGAGATAACAATGCCAATATTTAGGATAAGTGGAATCAACCATAAGGAACACCATCACTAATAGCCACACTAAATTTGTAACCCACTTGACTTCCTTTTGTAACTTAGGAATTTGACAACTTTTTAAATTATGAGAAATAGAAAATGTAATCATCAAAATTAAGTTGTTGCTTGAATTTGTCATTTAAAACTGTAAACCATCCAAAACTATAAACCAACTAAATTAGAGCCCATTTAAAATTGGAAACCAAATCTAGAACTATAATTCATTGAACTATAAATTACTGAAGTTGTATATCGTTGAAATTATAACCATTAAAATTGTATCCTAATGAATATCTTACTAAAACTAAATGGCATATGAATGTGTATCCTTAGTAAAATACTCGTTGGATTTGAAATCAAAAGTTGCATCCTTTGAAACTATATGTTGAATATGTATATTACCAATAGTTGTACCCCTATAATAATGAATGCCATAGTAGTTGAGCATAAATGCTCACCATCAAAAGCTTACAATCTCCCATGAGTAGAAGAAGGCCACAATGTTGTTAGATCATTTTGTGGATTTCTAGGTGAAGATCTACAATGTTGTGGCCTCCACAACACACCCAAAATTTTCTCAAATTTTGGGATGCTTCTTTTTAAGCTAACACTTTCATTCCCAATGAGACTCATTGTAATGCAATTTGGTTCTTGTTAGTCCTAGTCATGTTTTGTGTTCTTCATTTTGTCTTTTTAGGTTCGTATTGTTATTGCTTGTTGAGGGTTTTATTGTTCAAGTGTACATCAAAGAGGTTCTAGGAGAGGTTGGAGTGTGTGTAGTGGGTGTTGGATAGATGGTGGAAAAAGGCTATGATCTACAATTCAAAGATGGAAGATGCAGGATATGTGGAAGTTTTGGCAATATGATAGCTACAGGTAGAAAGACAAAAGGTAATATTTTTCACCTGAATACTGCTAGTGAGAGTTGTTTAATTGCTCAAGTAGATGAAAGATGGTTGTGGCATAGGAGGCCGTGTCATGTGAATTTTGATAACATTGTCAAGGTAAGTTCCACTCAAGCAATAAGAGATCTACCTAAGTTAGTGAATCCTGCTAACACAATCTGTAAGGAGTGTCAGATGGCTAAACAGACTAGAGTCTCCTTCTAGAGAAAACAGTTTCATTCAAATGATTTGCTAGAGCTGCTACATATTGATCTCTATGGTCCCTCTAGAGTCAGAAGTATTCATGGAGAAAGGTACTTTATGTTGATTATTGATGATTACTCTAGAATGATATGGGTTTCTTTCTTAAGAGAAAAATGTGAAGCACTGGAAAAGTTGAAAAGTTTCAAGGCTATGGCAAAAAATGAGAAAGGTTTGAAAATCAAATGTCTGAGATCTGATAAAGGTGGTGAGTTCACCTTTAGGGATTTCAACTCTTTTTGTGAAGAACATGGGATCAGAAGACAATTATCTGCTCCCCGAACCCCTCAACAGAATGAAGTTGCAAAGAGAAAGAATAAAACAATTTTGGATGTTGCTAGAACAATGATGATAAAAGGAAATGTGCCCTGGAGATCTATTGGAGTGAAGCTATAAGCACTGTTGTGTATACCTTAAATTGGGTAAATGTTAATGGTAATTTTGGTAAGACCCCTTTTGAGCTATGGTTTGGATATAAGCCTACTGTTAAATATTTCAAGATCTTTGGAAGCAAATGTTATATCAAGAGAGATGATGATATAGGAAAACTGTTTGATGCAAGAAGTGATGAAGGAATCTTTTTAGGTTACTCTACTAAAAGCAACGCTTACTGATGTTATAACATAAAGCTGAGAAAGATGGTTGAGCGTGAAAATGTCAGAGTTGATGAGGACTCTGCCAAATCATCCAAATATTATGGTTATGATTCAGATGAAGACAATACAAGCCAAGGGAAGAATTCTTTGACATAGAACCAACTTCAGATTATTCCATATGTTCCGGTAAATCAACCTCAATTCGTTTCAGTAAATCAAGTAAGTCAAGAAGCACATACAAGTGCAAGTGTAGAAGAAAGATTAGAAGAACTAGAAGCTCGTGAAAGTCCCAAAATTCCAAGGTATGTAAAGCTAAATCATTCTAAAAAATCAAATTATAGGAGATAAGAGTAAAGGTGTGCAAACTAGAAGAAAGATTGCAGAAGAGTATTGTCTGATTTCCAATATTGAACCTAAAGATGTCACTAAATCCTACCAAGATGAACACTAGATGGAAGCTATGAAGGAAGAGCTGACACAAATTGAAAAGAATGACAGGTGGACACTGGTTCCCATACCTAAAGACAAAAATGCGATTGGTACTAAATAGGTGTTTCAAAACAAGTTGAATGAACAAGGTGAAGTGGTTTGGAATAAATCAAGACTGGTATGTAAAGGGTATTCTCAAATGGAAGGTGTTGATTTTAAAGAAACTTTTTTCCCTATTGCCAGAATTGAAGCTGTTAGATAATTTCTTACTTATGCTACATACAAGAACTATAAAGTCTATCAAATGGATGTGAAGTCAACATTTTTAAATGGAGAACTGGAAGAAGAAGTATCCATTGAATAGATGGATGGATTTTAGCTGACTAACAAGGAAGAGATGGTTTTCCACTTGAAGAAAGCTCTATATAGACTTAATCAAGCCCCCAAAGCCTAGTATTCTAGATTGGACAAATACTTACTGAAGCTTGGATTCACTAAAGGTACTATTGATAGTAACTTATATTTCAAATTGGATCATGATAAAGAGTTCATTATAGAAGTTTTTGTTGATGGCATCATTTTTGGAGAAGATGACAATCTATGTATGAAGTTTGTTGATGAGATGAAGGGTGAACTTGAGATGACTATGATTGGAGAGATGAAGTTCTTTTTAGGATTGCAAGTCTTGTCATATCTCAATCCAAATATGTGAGAGAGCTATTGAAGAAATTTGGGATGGAAGAATCAAAGCCTGTTGGTACTCCCATGGTGACCAAATGCAAGTTAACACAAAATGATGATTCTCCTAAGGAAAATCAAACTAGATACAAGTCAATGATCGGTGGATTTCTCTATTTAACCAATACTAGACCAGATATTATTAATGTTGTATGTATGGTTGCTAGATTTCAAGCTGATCCAAAAGAATCACATGCAACTACTATTAAGAGAATCTTCATATATATGAAAGGAATAGTTGACTTTGGACTTTGGTATCCAAAGGATGATGATCTCATTTTGAGTGCATATACTGATGCAGATTGGGCTGGAGATGTAGATGACAAGAAAAGTACTAGTGGTGGTGCTTTCTTCCTAGGGAAGAAGTTGGTGGTTGAGCAAAAAGTAGAATTCCATTTCTCTATCTACTGCTGAAGCATAATATATTGTTGTTGCAAATAACTGTACTCAAGTGATATGGATGAAACATATATTGTAAGATATCATGGTGATATATGAAGAGCCTATTGCCATATATTGTGACAATTCAAGTGCAATAAATATTTCAAGGAATCTGGTGCTACACTCTAAGACTAAACATATATCAATCAAGTTTCACTTCTTGAGGGAGAAATTGAATGAGAAAGAAGTCAAATTGGAGTATGTGCCTACCAAAGAACAAATTGAAGACATCTTTACTAAGTCGTTGTCAAAGGATACTTTTGAGTATCTTAGAGGAATGCTAGGAGTGATTACCCCTCCTGATAAGAACTAAAAGATGCATTTACTTGCATCAATTTGTGAGCTTCATTGTTATATTATGATCCAAATTGATGTTTTTGTTGCTGCTACTCAGGGGGAGCAGTCAGATGTACAAATATGTGGTTTAGAATGTGTATATGGAAAGGTCATGGTTACCTTTTCCATTGATGTCAAAGCCTGGGGAGAAGACCAATGTGAAAAATATTCCGAGGGAAAAGAGCCTTGTGGGAGAAGAGCAGTTTAGAAGAAGAGTTAGAATTTAAGGAGAAGCAAGTGTGTTGGGTTGATGGTATTTTTCACATCATGTGTTGCCATCAATGCCAAAGGGGGAGATTGTTGGATGTTGTGGATGTGTTGTTGATATGTGGTTTTCATTGATGTCAACACTATTAGCATTTGGTGTATTGAAGGTTGTATATGTCAAGGATATTGAGAAAATTGTAACAAAAAGTGTCCCAGGTTCCCACTGGAACTGTGTAGGTCATGAAGACATCTTGTTTTGTACGTTGAAGATCAACTACTATGGAATAAAGGGTTTATTTTTTAGAGTATCTAGATCATCTATCAGAAGTTTCAGAGGTTCGCGTGAAGATTTGATCATGTTGTGGTCTGATAGTATTTATGTGGTCTCTGTCAGTGTTCCTGAGTGAAGTTTGTGTGATTATGGTAATTCTAGTTGTTGTGGATGTTTCTCTATTGTTTCTTGGTGTTCTTGGATGTTTCTAGATTGTGCTCTATCTTTGTGGCATGTCCACATTGATCGGTGTGCTTGTGGTCGAATATTTTTTCTATGTATATGTTTGGTTTCTCATGTTCTTGGCCGACATGATGGGTGTAACGTGTGGTGGATCTTCGAGGTGAAATTAATTGAATTCATTTTGTGTTGGAGTTGTTAATTTGGGTCTCCACTATGTTGTGGCTGACCTTGGTGGATTAACATTAAAAATTTAATTATAAATTTGGGCTGACATTGTAAATATTTTTTATTTTTTTGGCTGACTAAGTTGTTGATATAATCTCTTGTTGCAGATATATAAGAGCGATTGTTTCATCGATGTAATGTGTGCTCAGTGTGCTCCCATGTGTGTATGTGTGAATATCATTCGATTGCAGAGCAAAGTGTGAAGAAGATTGAGTGAAGTGTGAAGAAGTTTGAGTGAAGAGTGAAGAAGGTTTTTTTGTGCTTAACTAGAACTGCAATCAAGCTTGTGTAGAAGCTATTTTCTCAGTTCATAATTTGGATGGTTTTAATCCTTTTTTTGGACAGTGAGTCCTCTTTTGTATTTAAGCAGTGAGCTTTAGGTAGTCTTTCTAAATGCACGTGCATTCCCATTATTTCTCATTATACTTTTAACAGGGTATAATATTGTAGACTGATCTCCATCATGGTTTTTCCCCTAACAAGGTTTCCACGTAAAAAAATCTTGGTGTTCTTTGTCTCTCTGATGTGTTAATTGCTTATTCATCAAATATGAGACTAAGTTAAGTAAAGTTTGAAAATTTTAAATTTCTATAACAACTGATTCACACCCCCCCCCCTCTTAGTTGTTTGTCCTTGTTTTGCCAACAACGGGAATGCAAAATTGAAGTGTGATTAACTTCCCCTAAGTGCAAGGGTTAAAATGATCTCCTTAAGTTTAAAATTTTTAATGGTTTCTAGAAGTGTTTAATTTTCATATTGGGTCCAAACCTCAAATCATGTCTTTTGGTTTCTTTGTGTCAAATGCAAGATACTCCATACTTTTGTGAAATCCTAAACATTGAGCCACTTTCTCATCAAACCTCAAATTCTTGGCTTTAATATTTCTAAAGTGTGTTCAAAATACCAAAACCCTGATATGGAAGGTAGTTAATCCATTAATGGCCCACTTATGAGTCATTGATTATTCCCAATACATGATGAAAAACTTAAGAGATATGTAAAACTCTTAGTTTGCTATAGTGCATACTTCAGCCCAAAATTATAAAATGAATCCTATGGCCTTGCTAGCTAAGGCTTTGGAGTAAAATTTCAAATTAAAATCACAATTTGGACTTTTGACTAAGCTTGCAACTTAAAGAAAAATCACAAAATGATAGTTTTTAATGAATCTGTAACTAACTTTGGTCCAAATTTTGTGATAAAAATGCAATGTACAAACAAAAATTAAAAACTATAGAAGATATTTAGAGCTTGAACTCCAAAAATATCTTCCATCCAAACTTTAATTTATAAACTACAAATTAACACCCTTGTAATTTGTAGTTGAATCTTGAACATTGAGCTTTGCTTACTTCAAGCTTCTAGGGAATTTTTTTAAACTTGCAATTTAGGGTCAAAACTCTAAACCTTGAGACCTTTGGTAAATAAGGTTATTTTTTGGAAAATTAGGACCAAATCCAAAATTCCATGATTGTGAATTGTTAAGGATAGTCCAAATTACTTGTGAAACATCTATTAGCACTAAAACTCTTGCATTTTGGCTTGGACACTCTAATTTTTAAGGAAATAAATATTTCAACATACAAAATCACTATGAATATATGAAATCTCTTAACTAGTTAGTGTTAGACTTCAAAACCTATATATTGACTAATTATAGGTATTTCCCATTTAAAAAGGTCACCTTGCAAGAGTATGTTTTAACCCATGAAGATGAAATACAATTTTAAGGTTTCATTTTGGCATCCATGATAATATATAAGATTATAAATGTAATTGAAAAATATTTGGAACATTTTGGGTTAGAACAATTTCATAGGTGGATGAATCAAGATAACTTGGGGCCAACTAGAGGGGCACAAAACCTAAAATCAAGTGGGTTAGTTTAAGCTATGAAATTCCTAGTAATTACCTAGTTTTCCAATTTGGTTATTGTCCACTCTCAATATTATAATAAATAAAATAAAGAGATAAGAAACATAGATCTAGAAATGCAATATTGATAATGCAATCATAATATATAGAAGACATGTTTGATCTTATTGAACTAATGAGTAGTATGTTTGGATCAAAAAGGATTCCTCCAAAAATAAGTATGATGATTACATGGATCGATGCTCAGAGGTTATAAATAAAAGAAGTTTCATTAAACTAAGGCCATCATCCATTAGGATTTTGAAGAAAAGTTTTAAGATAATTTTATATAGAGGTTAATGATATAATCACACTACTAAATAGTCACAACTTGGTAGGAGATGACAAGGGAATTCTAAACATGGATGTATTTGTACATCAACAAGATCCTTCCTAGGAAGGAGTTCATCAATGAGGATAATTGGCCAATGATATGCTACATGAACAATTGATAAACATGGTTTAAACTAAAGTTTTCAATATGATGTCATATTTGTTATATGTCTTGGCGAGAAGACGATAGCTTGCTAGTCTCCAAACTAAGGGGGTCATGGGTATTGACTAGAATTTTTTTTATGAATACTATCCATTATTAGAGATCAAAGAAAGTGATAAGTCCTTTAGGAGATCCAATAATGCATTTTTTCTACATCATCAAGATGCTTGAAGGTGGTTTTGTTGAGAGAATCTCTACAAAGGTAATGATGAAAATTAAAAAGTGATAAAATTGGAACATTCAATTTTTCACATTCACATATATTAGGGTTGGTGGTATTGAAAAATTACCTTATAGAATCCCTACATACATGAGTGATAACTAAATACCCCTAGAACTATGCTAATGATTGTGATAGATACATAAAGTGTTTTAAGAGAAAAATGAAGGGAACTTCATTCTCCATTTACATCAACAAATATACATATTTGATAATGCAAGTTTCCTAAAATGTAGAGGCTAAGAAGTCATTGGAAAATATAACTCCTAATGAATCACAAAGTTCATTCAATCCAAGGACATACATAGAGGGAGTGAGGTCCTCCTATAACCAAAGGGAAATAAGAGAATTTTTTTGGAAGAATTATTCAAATGGATTCTATTTTAGAATGAGAGAATAATGTTCTCTGAGTACATACCAAATGAAGATGTATCAAATGATTAGTTTTATAGCGAATCTTTAAAGGGAAGGGAAAATAAAAGGAAGATCAAGAAGAAGAGTTTGCATCAAATCCTCACAATCTCAAATCCCCTCTTTCTTCTCCTCCAAAATATCCACTTTTAGGTTCTCCAAAGGATATTCCTATTCCCTATAAGTTCCAAACTCCATCTCCTAAAAGAACTCCAAATCCATCGCTTGAGAGAATTCCTCCTCCACCTAGAACTCATAATGCTCCTTCCATCCCTCCAAAGGATAAGGTTACACAAGAACAATAGCAATATACTACTCAATAAGAGATATCAACCAAAACATATATGCCTTAGTGGTTTGGTCAAATAATTTAGAAAAATAAAAGGGTAAATAAACCTCCACTAGATGACTTTACTCCATAGATTTAAATGATTACAAAGTAGCTTCCTTCGAAGAGAGAAAAGGTGATAACTTATAACTACATACACACATGGGTCAAATGAGTCCATATTGTAACTTTGTTGTTATATGTACTTGAAGTAGAATTGCAACTAGTGGATGATAGGGTAACTACTATGTTTGTAGGGAAGCCATCCAAGGAAGATGTAAAAAATTCCAATTCATCCATTGAATTGATGATCCAAAAGATGAAGAAAGTTAAGGTGACCAAGTTAGCGCTAACCAATAAAGTGACATGTCTTACTCCCTATATTGAGAACTTAGTAATGTTGATTCTTCAACTATAGCTTTGTCTTCTCAATTCATCTAGGATACAAAAAGGAAATACCTATTACTAGTGAACTGAGGGATATTGTGTGGGTTACATGTGTATTGAATGCTAAACTATTTTATTTTGGGAACAAGGTGATAAAGGAAGTGGATTCTTCTTGTGACAAGTTTGTCAAGTAGGTAGATGCTATAAAAGTGTTGGGAAAGAATGTTGAGGAGCTAGTAGCTATTGAAATTGATTATCCTCACATTGTTGAGCTAGAGAAGATGGATTTCTAAAATTTGATGAATGTGAGGATATTAGATGGAGAAAAATTATATGTTCATCGAAAATGGAGAGACTTATAAAATTTGGAGGGAAATTATGAATAGTTGCAAGTGAATGTCCCAAACAATGTATGATATTGTACACAAGAACTTAAAAGATATGCATAATTTTATAGGTGAAATTGATGTAATATATAATGACTGGCATGTATTTTACTTTGCATGGATTTTGAAAGAGTATTTTAATAATGTGGTCAATAGAGAATCTCCAAAAGGAGGCAATTTTTATTCATCCTCTATTATCAAACTCATGAAAATATGGACTAGTTGTTGGACCACTAAGAGGGGGGAGTGGTGAATTAGTGGTTAGATAAAAATAAAATTCAATTACTCAATCTCCTTGTTCACACAAAAAACTTGGATACTATGTTTCACTAGCAATCAGAGATGTGCAAATTACAATATGATATGCAACCAATAACTCACAATATACAAGAGAGATAGAACACCAATTTTTATGAGTGGAAAAACCCTAAAAAAGGGTGAAGAAAACCACTGTTTAATCAAGGCTTTATTAGGCTTCACTAGCCAAACTTTCTGTTTACAACTTGTGTGTCTCACTGACATCACAATAGGCGTCACTGGCTGAATATCATGATTCCCAATCTGATTACAAGAAGAACAATATAGAGTTTTACTCTGTTTACATTGAAACACAAAGGTTATAGACGTATTCTATAACTCTTGCACATACTCCTATCACTCCCAAACTTGGCACACAAGGAAAACAAATCTTCAGGTCTCAACACAAATTCACATACAATCCTGAATTCCCTATTCTTGAACAAAGTATACTGCATTCACAATTTCTAAACTCCCAAATTCAAAAGGCTCAATCAATATTCTTCTTCAACTCTGTAATTTCTTTTAAAACAAAAACAATTACTATATTGTTCAATCAAAAACCCTTACCAAAACCACCTGCAATCTTTTCTCATATACTTTCCTAATACATTTAGCATTGCACTGCTTCATGAAGATTCAAGCACCATTCTTTTACAAATGTCATCTGCTGCACCCAGTTTTATTAATCATAGAAGAAACTCAATCTTCAATGCAAAGCAAATACAGAAGAATCGCAGTCTTTCACAGTTTTCTCTTTCAGCTTCAACTTGATTCATACGTGTTCTAATTTCTAATGAACAGATTTATAAAAGATACACAAAATTACAAATCCTCACAAAGCCTGTATATCTTCATACTTGATTTTCTACAGGTAAAGATATGCTGATTGAATTACATAAAGGTTTCAAAATAGAAAACACTGTTCTTTCCACAAAAGTCTGTTTTTCATCTATATCTTATAACAACCACATTTACACAAAGATTTGCAGACTAAATACCTTGTATTATCAAAGCTTACTCAAATTAGAAGCTCTCTTCTTCACCAAAAAATCTGCCCTTATTTCATCGATACACCAAAAGAAAACTTCATCTTCTTCTCAAAAAATCTGCTTTATTCCATATTACATTCTCTAAAACTTCCCAAAAGCATCGAGGACAGAAAGCTTTCTAAATTAGAAACAAAACTACCTTTTATCAGATTTGGTGCCGACTCATAAAATCACCAATAACTCTTCAACTTCACATAGAAACAAAGATGAAAAAAAACAACTGACATTCTGACACCTGTCAAAGTTTACGCTTCAGAAACTAACTGTTCAGCATTTCAAATATCCACCTTAGATTTTTAATTTGCCGCACTTACAAATTGAACAATGACCATTGATTTAAGTCAGCATGATGTGAAAAGGATAGATTACCTTTTAGGTCGGTTACGGGACCGGTCTTCAATGACTGAGAAGCCTTCAAGCGGATATTTAAATGACTTACGACCGGTGCTTGTAGGTCAACTTGAAAAAATGTCAAAAAGCAACTTTAGGGTTTAGGCCTAATATACATTTTGCACAAAGCTAACATTTAGGGTTTTAAGGATAAACATCCTCCCCAAAGATCAAACCTTTAATAACCTGTACGCCTGTAACTGAATTTAGATCTCTGCTAGATCCCATGAGCTCTAGATCGAAAGCATGTTGATTTTGACATTTAAAACAAAACCTTAACACTCAACTCTGTTCTCATGATTATATGAAAGTCTTTTCAATTTCATATCTTTGAAATCAACCATACCTCCATAACAAACCAAGTATTTCTGACAACCACCTCTTTGACAATAATCCATAAGATAAGCATCAACTACCACCATGAGATAAAGCAACTTATTGAAATAAATATGCAATGAGTATCAATCAATTGAATAACAAATACTTCAATAACCTGACTGAGTGAAGAAATGCCTTTGGCAAATCACGCACCATAAAATAAACCTTCTAACCTTTGATGCTACCTTCTGCCTTGATGCTTGATGTCTTGAATACTATTGATGTCTTGAATGCACTGTTACTACACCTTGACTCCTTGGTGACTTTAAAGCACCTTGAAGCAACACCACAAGACAATTCACTGCATCACCCAGCTATCACCTTTGCAACCATGAA
This sequence comes from Sequoia sempervirens, assembly GCA_007258455.2. Taxonomy (NCBI): domain Eukaryota; kingdom Viridiplantae; phylum Streptophyta; class Pinopsida; order Cupressales; family Cupressaceae; genus Sequoia; species Sequoia sempervirens. Next base: position 19,162 of record VDFB02149872.1, read on the forward strand.
CACCGACAACAAGTTTACAACACTAAGAATTCAATCTCCAATCTTGAATGCCTTGAATATAAATTTTGAATGAATCAATCAATCTCCAATCTTTATCAATCTTTGGCAAGTAAAGAGCAAATGCCTTTAGAAGCATTGTTGAACAAGAATGAAACATGAAGACCAACAAGAATGACAAGCAACACTGTTCTAGCAACACTGTCCTTTGTACCAAACCTTGACACCACATGCACCTTTGACATCAATGACAAAACAATACCACTGCCAGCAAACTCCCCCTTTGGAATTGATGTCAAACTAACATTGCACTTTCACTTAGATACTACAATTCCATCTTCTCCCCCTTTTGACAACAATGACAAAGAACTGAAGAGCTCCCCCTAAAGTAGACATAGGCAAACACAAAAAGATGCATATCACTGCCCATTTCCACTTTTATCATTTCAGAGCACTGTCATGTAGCAATTGTCTTGTGTACTCTGTCCATCTGTCCAAGCAATTACCACACTTAAAAAAAAACATTTCAAAGTACTGCCACTAGCACTGAATCACGACTCAAAGAAGACATCAAAGAGAGAGCATAGAAGAAACTTAAATCAACTGCATAAAGATAAAGACAACTTCAAATAGTGACTGCATGACAATGATATTTCACTGACAAATATTGTAAGAGCCTTGCTATCCTTTCACTGTCATTAGCATGCATAGTACTGACAAAGAACTAAATAGACTGTGCATTATGTCCTTGCAGCAATAGCAGACTTGTCCTTTCCAACTATCATAAGACATTGTGATTGCAAGAACCTGAAACTGTCATCAACTTCATTATTCCACTGTGCATCCTTCACATGCTACTGTGCAATCCAACTGATTGTGACATTCCACTGTGCTTTGCAAGAACACTGTCTGAACATTGATGCAACCATCCATGACTTCAATTAAGCTTATTCTCCTCTAGCATCATCAAGCATTGTGCAAGAATCAAGATGAGTGCTCCCCCTAAAGATACAATGAAGGTCAAACAAAGTACTGTCAAAAGTAAAATGTCTGAACACAGTTCCATTGTTACTGTTCATTGCAACATTGCTCACTGACTTCATATGATGTCATTGAGAATATACCATCATCTCAACTACTGTCTTTCACTATCATCAAGTATGCAGAATGGCACGATAGGTAGGAGAAACTCAGGGAACAATGCATTCAAAATGCACTTCACTAACAGTCTAGCATCGCAGAATATTGCAGAATATTAGACTATCATTGGACAATGTACTGTCTGTCCACAAAATCATGACCACTGTTACACATAATCAACTGTCTCAATGAAATCACTGTCAGAAGCCAAAGTAGCAAACTTAACTACCATACAAACCACTGTCATCTTAGTCAGTGTACTGTCACAACTTGCACTGTTTCACTTAGCTGACTTACACAAGCAAATTAACTATCAAAGCACCAAGACAGTCAGATGTAGCATGAAAACTAAAGTAGAGACACTGTCATTATGACCACTGTTCAACTGCCATTCATAGTATCAAGAATGTTACTCCCTCTTAGACAGCAATGCCAAAGAAGCATAGCAAATCTTCATGGAAATGAAACGATCACTGTCACAAAACAGTACTACTGTGCACCAAATATTTAGAACATAAGTCTTTCAAATGAAGGTATGCGATGAATATCACTTCAAATCAAGTGTAAATGATTGTGCATCAGCTATTCACATTTTTACCTTACTGCTGCTAACAATGTTACCTTACTGCAGAAGTAAGAGTTGTAAACCATCGACTGTTATTTACAAGAACTGTCACAATATGCCAGCATCATCGTCACCTCTTCCTTGTCAAGGTAGTCATGATTAACAGTATAAATTGACTTGTTTACAATGATGGAATATATACCACTACATCTGACACTATGCCCTGCAAACATCATATACAGTATAAATTGACTTGTTTACAATGATGGAATATATACCACTACATCTGACACTATGCCCTGCAAACATCATATATCTACAATGAAAGTCTTTCAAGAAAAACTATCACTATGCAGAGATAAGCAGTTCAGAAACCAAATGAACAGCATATACAAACTTTAATAGAGATGTCATAAAGAGTACAATATTTGGCAAGCAGAGAAGTATGGCTCACGAAAGAAGTAGAAGACACTAGCAAAAGACCAATTGATACCAAAGGTCGTTGTCTATTATTACTGCATACATATCAGCATAATCACTGCAGAAAATATGTGCAATGAACTTTTATAGACTGTCTTTTGCATGAAGGTCACTGTCTCAAGTAAAGTATATGTAAGACACTAGAACTGAAATAAAGCCACAAGATAAAGCTCCATCCACCCTGTGAGATACAAGATAGTCACCTTCTTTGTACCTGCAAACTTGAAGATCACAACCACTATCATCAAAAGCACTGTCAATGTTTTGAAGTGGACTCAAAGTCACTGTCTTGAAATACACTGAAGTTGTCATAAAAACATTATCTTGACAATGACTTGAAGCTAACAAGGATGCTACTATCTTAAACACTTGACAACAAATGTGCCCACTTATTATCACAGCCTTTGCAAAGTTTTTTGTTTCCAAGATGTACCGTTGTTATTCCAAGTAAGAAGAAATATATAAAATATTTGCCAACATTATAAACATCAGAGCATATGAACTGAGATGACATGATAAACATTTATCTTGGACTGTTCCACAGGAATGATTATAAACTGCCCTCACTTGACAATAGCAGGAACACTTTCATCAATTTCATCATTATGCAAGACCATCAGGAATACATTATGCCACTATCAACAAACACTCACTTTGAATCATCTTCATGGATAGCACTGTATGAAATTTATCAAGCACCATTATAAGCAGATATCATTGTACCCCCGTAACAAGATACCTGCAAATACCACTGTTATATACACATACTGGCAACAAACAGTGTTCAGATCAATTGCATGCATAACACAAGTAGAAGAATGATATGCAGATCACATCATACTGAAACCATTGCTCTGTGATCATACTGCCCCTGTCTTTCTCATGACAAACATCATTGTATAAAAGGGATACAGTCCAAAAGCAAATGTATACTACTACTTCACTGAGACTGTTATTAGCAAGTTTCTCTCAAGGTAGCATAACACTGTCATTACCATACCCAAACACTTTGACAAGAGACAACACTAAGCTTGTAATGAAGCTCTCCTTTATTCTCTTCTTGATGAAACCTTTTTTTGCAATTGGCTAAGGGGTTTGTATAATACAAAAAGAACAACTCCCCCTCAATTTATGCTATCCTTTATGTAGTTAAGGATATCTCTTGTGCACCATGCACAAGATTGGGCTCTTCTTTTTCTTGTTTCCTTCTCCACACTTTCTTAATACTTGGCTTCTTGTGATGATTTTTACAAAACATTGCTTTATGTCCAATCTCATGACATTTATAACATTTAACTTTGCTTCTACCATTTAACCATTCATAAGAGCTTTTAGTACATCCAAATTTCTCTTCATGAACCCAACATTCTTTTGCTCTATGACCAAATTCATAGCATAAGTAACAATAACCATGAAAAGAATTGTCAAACCTGAGCTTTTGATGCTGTATTGAATGGAAAGATCTTCTCAACTTGTTGTTGCTGGCTTGTACAGGAGTATTTCTTGCTGTCTTCTTGTTGTCTTCAACCTTAGGAGCAGCAAAATAGTTTAGATCAATCTTCTTCCTTAGTGTTTCTCTGACTTTAGAACACTGCCCTTCTTCAAAACCTAATCCAATAGTATCCTTATGATGTTTTTGCTTGCTTAACATCTCAAATAAACATTTAGTGCTCTTTCCAAATTGAAGTGTCTTGTGCAGCTTGGAAGAAGCTTTTCCTAATTCACTTTTCAAAGAAACTATCTCTGATTCATACTTTTCACAATCAGTCACTTTTACCTTAAGTTGTTTATTGACTTCTTCTTCTATTTTCTTTCCTTTTGCAACTTGAACCTTCAAATCTATTATCAGTTTCTCTACTTCTTGAAGAGCTAAAAGTGTCTAATCTTTAGATTCTTTTTCTTCTTGAAGCTACAACCTTAATCTTTGATTCTCCACTCTAAGTTTCTCAATTTCATCAAGGGCACAAGTAAGTTCACCTTCAAGATCAAATTCACATTCATTTTCATCTAACTCTTGTTCATAAACTCTCACAGGGTTGTCTTCTCTTTTAGATGTATCACATCCTGTCTCAATTTGCAAGGGTGTCTTTTTCAGCAACTCATCACTTTCATACATATAAATCAATTTGTCCCAAACCTCATTAGCATTCTTACAGTACATAACTTTAGCAATAACCTCATTTGGCAATCCACTAAAAATAGCATCTATGGCCCTAGCATTGAATTCAAGAGCCTTCTTCTCATCAACAGTAGAAGAAAATATTGAAGATATTGGAAAACTTCTCTCTATAGCTGTCCACACATCAAATCCTAAAGAAGATAAATAAGTCCCCATTCTAAGTTTCCAAAGAACAAAATTGCTACCTTCAAGCTGAGGTGCTCTCGATACAGGATACACTTCCATTGGAGAATCATGGTAATAGCCATTTGGAGACTAGAATTGTGTATAATTCCTTGATCATCCTATTTTGGGGCATTGTTCCACAATTAATTTTGCGTATGGTGTGTTTTCCACAAGCCATAGTAATCCAAAGAAACACGAATATGTAATGGAAAAGATAGTGCTTGCAAGTAGCAATTTGAAAAAAGGTCTCTTCTTGAAGTAAAAAATAGAAACCAAGATAAAAGAGTCTTGATCACCATGAAAAGAATCACATTATTTTATGTTCTACACTGGTAAACTTCAAAATGCCAATATTTACAAAGGAGATTTGAAATCTCCTGAATAAAAAAGAATACATAATTTTGCACATAGACAAAGGGAAAGCATAGAAAGGTAAATTGCTTTGCATGCAACTTTAACCTGCCTTATCTATACAATGCACGTCAAATGCAATGTTAATATAACTCAATGGGATTAAATTGGTAGCCAAGCAGGCGAGAACATGATATAGGACACACAATTAGTGTAAGAAAAACATTACAAGCTACAACAAAAAAAACATAAAATGACTTCAATAGAAAATTTAAAGATATGGAATTTCTCGATTCAAAGTTAACCCAAAGGTTTTATTAAAAATTATACCATCTCTATTGACTAAAATAAAATAATGTGTGAATCACATGCTCATTAACAAGGCTATAAAATTTCAAGATCTTATATCTAAGGTAATTAAAAATTCCACCAGTAATCCCCAACAACTCCAATGATTATCACGGGTAGAAGATGCACAACAAGGTAGGAAATTGTAATTGAACTAACAAACATTATAAGGCCACACTGTCCAAAGGGGACATAATAAATAACCTCCAATCGGCCTAGGAATTTTCTTACTATAGACTTAGTGGTTGGGGGAATCACATCTAGAGCCACCTTCACTTTAGCAAGGTTGATGCCTTTTTGTCCATGGGATGATGAAGCCTAATAATTTTAGAGCTATAATTTCAAACACACTTTTTAGATTCAACTCAACGTTGTATTCATGTAATCTAGTAATAAGGACACATGTATGTCCTTGGGATGGTCTACTTTATTTTTATATGTTTCTAATGGATCATCACCATAGGATTTTATTGTATGGTGGATAAGGTCATAAAAATGAATGTCATAAACCTTATGTTTCACAACCCAAAAGATATTACAACATAATAGAAGATTTCCCATAATGTCATAGTGAATGCCATTTTATTTTGGTGAGATTTTGAAATAAAGATTTTATTATAGCCTATAAATCATTCATGAGGATAAAATTTCATAATCAAAGGTAAAATCAATAATCTAATCTATAGAGGGAAGAGGAAAATTTTCTTTGAGAGAAAAAAATGTTAATGTCTCTAAAATCAATGTGTATTCAAACCTTCCCATTTCTTTTTAGCAGTGAGAATATGTTTGATATTCATGCTAAAATAATCTACTTGTTTGATAAATCTCATGAGAAGAAGTTTCATGAGTTCCTCTTTTACCATTGCAAGTAGTTTATGTTTGATTCGTCTTAATTCCACTTGACTAGTTTTATGTTTGGTTTAGTGACTAGGTTATGGGAAAGAATATCAAAATCTAACCTTGGCATGTACAAATATTTCCAGAAAAAGACATCTACAAACTCAATGAGAAGTTCTAGATATAATTATATAGCTCTTCACTTGTCAATCCAACCCCAAGTTTTACAAATTTTTAATTCTTTTGGTTACCAATATTTGAATATATAGTTTTGCCAACAAAAAATGGATGACCTTGTAATTTCAAATGGGTGGGAGGTATGTTTGGAGTATATTGTACTTGTAAAAGGTTTAGTTCCTCGTCAAAAACTAATGTGCCCTTTCTTATGACACGCTCATGGAAAACCATCAAAGGCATGCATATATTCTCATATAGACATCATTTCCTATGTAGTCTCATGTGAAAATTTATAATTTATTCTCTATATAATTAAGGACATGTAATAGGTCACCCCTACCTACCAATGACCCATCTCAAAATTGAATAGATATGACAAACTCCAAGTTTCACAATTGTGCATGAGGCAAAAACATTGCAAAGAAAGTAACCATAAAATTAACTATTTGATCGCCTTCTCTTGGGATGACTTGTATGAAGAACAAAAAAATTTAAAAAAAAACTTAGATGTTATCTTTACAAGGTCACAACCATTCCAATCTTGTGTCATAATTTTTAGAGACTTGATTTACATCTAATTTTAAAAATCACCAAAAACAATGTTCTTGCCTAATTTTAAAGTAAACATGACTCTTAAATAAAAAGAAAGTCATACTCAATGAAATTGTTGGCGTAGAAGAAGTTAGAGTCAAAAGGAAAAAAGGGGAAAATTTCCCCTCTTTAGATCTTAGAACTAATCTAGCTCTAGCTCCCATATTACACCTAACTTTGTTAGAATGAAGGATCCAAATATTATTTGAAAACAAGATTTTTAATGTTACTTTTGGTTCTTGTATGAGATTGATCATTCTCCTTCATCTTTGAATATGAGTTTGACCATGTAGATGTTAGTTTCTTCTTCATCATCATCTCTTTAACAAGTTCAATTGTATACATGTTAATTTCTTCTTTAATAGGGACGACTACCAAATTAAAAGTAACGTAAGGTTGCACTAAGTAAGCATCAAGGGGAATATTTTGTGGCTGTTGAGGTTTCAATATCTTTGTGGCCAACTTTGTAGAAATAATTTTGTATCATTTTGATCTCTCCCTTTTTGAACATAGAATTTATTGGATACTTAACTATGTTTTTCATTTCAAATGTCTTTCTTTCTTAGGCACAATTTGATTCATGGAAAAATTATAATTGATGGGTATTCCAAATTTATTCTTGGTCATATTATCATTTTTGAGCATGTTGAATGGTTTTGGATCTCCTCTGGCAACATAGATATTTCCTAGATATAGGAACATGATCTCCTATGATAAGGTAGAAGGAATAATGTGACAATTTAAAATTGTGAAGAACATGATTTTCATATGCCATTGGATCTTGTACTCTACAAATCCACATTTTTAGTGTGATTGGATACTTCAAGGTGTTGAAAATTTACGTAATGATTTGAAGAATTGTCTTTCTTTATTGAAGTGTTACAAATACACTTAAGTGCATTCTCACATAGGTAAAAGAGGTCACAATTTTTTTGTACTTGAAGTAGAATATTGGTTACAATTTGAGATAATGGAGTCTATAGTAGGGCTTTTGATCATTGGTTGATAGTGCCTTTAACATTCAAGATGGATCAATGGAAGTTTCACAACTACCTTTTAAAATGTGATTTTAATGTTGTGTGCTCATCTTGGATAATGGTCTTCATTGCAAGTTTATGTTACTGGGTTGGATGGTAGGATATAAATTACTCCATATTGTAAATTTTGTGGGTATAGTATAGTGATATATTTTTTTAATTATAATTCTATTATGCCCTAATGAAGGGTTGTTTAGGAAATTTCTTCATTATTGTCATGTATAGTGTTAGTAGTTTATGGGAAGGGGCCCACTAATAGAACCTCATATATTATCTTAAAAATATTAAAATATTTTTAATAGTAGGGTATGTGCAGGATCATCATGGAAAAAACAGGCCCTTAAGTGGCAATGAAAATTCAGAAAAATCAGAGTTAGGCAACTTGACATAAAAATTTGAATAAGTTATCTATATTATTTCAAAAATATGTAAGAATAGAATATGTGGCAAATTGAATGTAGTTTCTAAACTACTAAGTTTATTTTATTTTTTAAAAGTCTATTTGGTGAAA